>PVIH01008054.1:5853-46082 GCA_004025045.1 Sigmodon hispidus
CAAAGGGTCAGTCCAGGGTGTTTCTGATCCCAAGCTGTTCCGTGGTTGTGGTTTGCCGCTTGGGCATGTTTGACTTTTTTTCTTGTTTGTTTGTTTAGAGACCACTAGTGAGTGAGTACATCCCCTGCTTATCTCTCTGAGTTTGTGAGACTTCGCTCAGGAGGATATTCTCCAAATCCATCCATTTGCCTGCGAATTTGAAGATATCTATGTATTTTATATTTTTAAAAGGACATAAATCTGACAGAAAGCAAATAGTGTTTTAAGAAAATGTTTGGAGGGAAAAGAGAGCATTTTAATTTAAAGAAATTTCTATAAAGAGAAATTTCGAAGTACTTTGACTTTGAAATTAATATAATTAAAAAATAGTATATATAAATATGCAAAATATATTAAATATACAAATATACAAAGTATGTTAAAACAAAATGTAGAAATTTGACTGCAAACACCAAAATTATATTTATAAGACAATAATGGTTGATTTATGCCAATACACATTTTCTTGTATGTATTGCTTTTATATCATTAAACAATATTAGAAAGCTTTGTTGTGTATTTAAAAGCTTATTGAATTATGGTATATTAATCCAAGATTAAACATTTTCTCCCTGCTTTGCTTGAATGTATTTCTAAGTTATTCAATACTGAAGAGAGAGAAAGTGAAGATAACCTTCTATTATTTGATTCCTCACAGGCTCTTATGACTATTTTGCTTCAATAAACTTAATTCTAATCCTCTTCTTTCCAAGGGGCTGATTATTTAACCAAGGGGAAAAATAAATAATGTAGCACTTTCAGTTAGAAATTGGTGTAGAATTAGAAATAATATGGCAATAACATTAAAATATCAGCTCTCACAGGTTATTGGTTCCACTGTTTTCATTGACAGCAACTTAGTCTCCTTAGTTGTCAGGTCAGGCTGAAGAGCACTCAGAATTGTGTTTCATAATTGTTCAAGGAGTACAAGATCAAAGGGAATCACCCAGTTTATTTTCAGGGACATTCTGAATTAAAGTTGTTTGAACTCATATCAGTACATGTTGAATTTTTCTAATTAACATGAATGTTCTTTTCTCCAGGGAAAATTTCAGGGAGGCTTGCTGAATTTGTTTTCACAGTCTTTATTTTTTAAGTTCCACTTAGCCATATAGTCCATTATTGTTGTTTGTAAGCTGCTGAAGAATATTTCCTCTACATTTCAATTAGGAATACTAAATTGTTATGACCTTTCTGTGCTTTGGGTAGCCATTTACTTCTCTGTTTCTTCTCCATCTCAGTCATCTCAACATGGTCACTAAAAAGACACATCATTAAAGCTATTACAGGCTTTATTAAGGAAATAAATGTCTCCTTTTTGTTCTATTATTGATAACTAAGCTGTTGATGTCCTCTTTATAGACAACAAAGGTTTCCACATCTGTGTGGCTTGTGGAGACATTCATTCTTTCATTCTTACATAGAATCCTTATTATCTGTACAAACAAACTGTCAGTGAAGTATTAAAAAATAACTGCCACCTGTCATCAGTCTTAAAGAAACTGCTGATGTAGGCATTCAAATTTGAACTATCTCCATGGTGATCTGGGGTACCAGTCTAAGTTAAATAAGTCCATCAGGAATCTGTACCCCAATTGAAAAAAGAGAACTTCTATTAATGCACAGGTAGCAGCAGGCAAAAGACAACAGAGGAAATAGAAATCAAGGAAGAAAAAAGACATCAAACAAAGACAAATCCAGAAATTAGCACCTAGACCTATAATTATTCCAAATCTTGATGCTTAAATGTACATGGAGGAACATAACAATTGCAGGGCAATATATAACCACCAAAGCTCATGCACTCTACTATGAAAAAACATGAATATTTCAACATAGCTGAAACACAAGAAATTAACTTTAAAAATAAGTTTATGATGACAGCAGAGAGCCATAAGAAGAAATGAATACATTTATTAATTTAGGAAAGAAAATTTAAAAAATTAGAGAGAAATCCACAAGTCTGTTTTTATGCTAATAGCAGGCTGTTTTTATTACTGTAGCTCTATAGTATAACTTGAAGTCAGGGATGGTGATACCTTCTGAGGTACTTTTGTTGAGCAAAATTTTTCTGGCAATCCTAGCTTTCCTGTTATTCCAAATGAAGTTTATTATTGTTCTTTCAAGGTCCATAAAATATTGTGTTGAGATTTTGATGGGCAGTGCATTGAATCTGTAGATTGCTTTTTGTAGAATTGTTAATTTTTACTATGTTGATTCTACCTATCCAGGAACATGGGAGAGCTTTCCATTTTCTGATATCCTCTGCAATTTCTTTCTTCAGTGATTTAAAACTTTATCAAATAGATCTGTTACTTCTTTGGTTATACTTATTCCAAGGTATTTAGTGCTATTTTTAGCTACTATAAAGGGTGATGTTTCCCTTATTTCTTTTTCAGCCCTTTTATCTTTAGTGTATAGAAGGCCTACTGATTTCTTTAAGTTAATCTTGTATCCTGCTACATTGCTAAAGGTGTTTATCAGCTGTAGAAGTTCCCTGGCAGAATTTTGTGGGTGACTTATGGATACAATCATACCGTCTGCAAATAGAGATAGTTTCAATTCTTTTTTTTACCAATTTGTATCCTCTTAATCACTTTTCATTCTCTTATTGCTTTAGCTAAAACTTCGAGAATTATATTGAAGACATAAGGGGAGAAAGGACATCATTGTCTAGTTCCTGATTTTAGTGGGATTGCTTTGAGTTCTTTTCCATTAAGTTTGATGTTGGCTGTTGGCTTCTTATAAATCGCCTTTATTATATTGAGATATTTTCCCTGTGTTCCTGATCCCTCCAGAGCTTTTATCATAAAAGAGTGTTGGATTTTGTAAAAGCTTTTTCTTTTTTTTCTTTATTTTATTTTATTATTATGAACAAAGAAGTCACACTCTAAGGATATGATCATGAGGTTTTTCTCCTTCAGTTTGTTTTTCTGATGGATGACATTTAGGGTTTTTTGTATGTTGAACCATACCAGCGTTTGTAGGATGACACCTATATGATCATGGTGGATGATATTCTTTATATATTGTTGTATACAGTGTGCCAAAATTTGGTTGAGAATTTTAGCATAAATATTCTTGAAGGAAATAGGTCTGTCATTCTCCATCTTTGATGCATCTTTGAGTAGCTTGGGTATTGGAGTAATTGTGGCCTCTAAAAGGAATTTGGCAATGTTCCTTCATTTTCTACTATGTGAAACAGTTTGAGTAGTAGTGGTAGTAGTTCTTCTTTGAATGTCTGCTAGAATTCTGCAAAGAAACCATCTGGATCTGGGCTTTTTTTTGCTTCAGAGGCTTTCAATAACAGCTTCAATTTCCTTTAAGCAGCTAAGTCTGTTTAGGTAATTAATCTGGTCTTCATTTCATTTTGGTAAATCGTACCTGTCTAAAAAGATGTCCATTTCTTCTACATTTTCCACTTTTGTAGAATGTAGATTTTCAAAGTATGATCTGACAGCTCTCTGGATTTCCTCGGGGTTTGTTGTTATGTCCCCATTCTCATTTCTGATTTTGTTGATTTGGATACTCTCTCTCTGCTTTTTGAATACTTTGGATAAGGGCTTATCTATCTTGTTGACTTTCTCAAAGAACCAACTCTTTAAATCATTGATTCTTTGTAATGTTCCTTTAGTTTCAATTGTATTGATTTCAGCTCTAAGTATGGTTATTTCTTGCCACCTACTCCTGGGTGAGTTTGCTTCTAATTGTTCTAAGGCTTTCAGCTTTGCTATTAGTTCTCTAGTATGGGATTTCTCTAGACTTTTCATATAAGCATCTAGTGCTATGAATTTTCCTCTTAAGATTTATATCACTGTGTCCCACAAGTTTGGGTATGTTGTGGATTCATTTTCCTTAAATTCTAGGAAGACTTTGATTTCTTTCTTAATTTCTTCCTTGACCCAGAAGTGGTTGAGCTGAGTGATGTTTAGTTTCCTTGAGTTGGTAGGCTTTCTGTGATTTTTGATGTTGTTGACCTCTAACTTCAGGCGTAGTGTTCTGATATGATAACTCAAAAAATCTATGAACATCTGATCTTTGACAACAAGGCAGTCTTATTCAATGGAAAAAAGACACTATCTTTAACAAATGATGTTGGCATAGCTGGATGGTAGTGTATAGAAAAATGCAAATGTACGCAAGCCTGTCACTCTGTACAAAACTCAAATCCAAGTGGATCAAAGACCTAACATAAACCCAGCCACTATGAACTTGATAGAAAAGAAAGTGAGAAAAGCCCTCCAATCAATTGGCACAGGGGACCACTTCCTAAATATAACACCAGTGGCACAGACACTAAGAACAACAATCAATAAGTGTTACCTTCTGAAACTGAGAAGCTTCTGTAAAGCCAAGGACACTGTCAATAGGACAAAATGATAGCCTACAGAATGGGAAAAGATTTTCACCAACCCTACTCTTGACAAGGGACTGATCTCTAACATATATAGAGAACTCAAGAAACTGAATCCAAAACCTTGAATAACCAAAACAAAAAATGGGGTTTAGAACTAAAAGGGGAATTCTCAGCAGAATTATGAATGGCTGAAAGGCACTTGAAAAAGTGCTCAACTTCTGTAGCCATCAGAGAAATGCAAATCAAAACAACTTTGAGATACCACTTTACACCTGTCAGATTGTCTAAGATAGAAGTTACCAATGACATCCTATGCTGGAGAATTTGCTGAGCAAGGGAAACATTCCTTCATTGTTGGTGGGAGTGTAACCTTGTTTAGCCACTCTGGAATGCAGTAAGGTGGTTTCTCAGAAAACTAGGAATCAATCTCCCCAAGATCCAGCAATATCACTACTAGGCATATTACCCTAAAGATGCACATTCACACTCCAAAGGTATTAGCTCCAATATTTTCATAGCAGCATTATTCGTAATAACAAGAACCTGGAAACAATCTAGATTCCCCTCAACTGAAGAATGGATTAACAAACTGTGGTACATCTACACAATGGAGTACTACTCATCAGTAAAAAAGAGTGATATCCTAAAATTTGCAAGCAAATCGATGGATTTGGAGGATATCCTCCTTAGTGAGGAATCACAAACCTAGAAAGATAAGCAAGTGATGTACTCACTCATTAGTAGTCTCTAAACAAAAAAGCGAAAAGCAAAGCATGTACAAGCTGCAAACCACAAACACTGAACAGCCTGGGATCTGAAATATCTTGGACTGGCACTTTGGATCCCACTCCCTCCAGAGAAACACCTGACTCAGTTTTGATGTTGGGGTGAGGAAAGTGAATCTGTCAGGAGTGGGTGCTGAACTAAGCCACAGTGTGTCCTTGGGATCTCCTGCCCTTGCTGTAGAGGAGATAAAGTATTCTGGAGAAGAAAGAGTGACTGGAAGGGGTGAGAGGGAGTGGGAGCTTGAACCCGCATATACCTGGATAAAAAATTTGACTTTATTTATAAGAAAAAAAGAAAAAATTAGAGAACACTCAATAAATCTCTTATTAAAGGTCAAGAAAATAAAGAAAAAAAATAAAAACAAACTTCTAACAGAAATGAATAAACTGTTAAAGACCTTAAAATTGTTAATATTGTAAATAAATGTTAGAGTTGTGCATTCTTTACCCTACTTTCAAAATAAATTCCCTTCTTTACAAAACACACACACAGAGATGAAATTCTAGAAATGAAATTTTAAGTAAGGAAGAACCACAGATACAAGCACCATTAACATGATTCAAGAGATGGAAGGCAGAATTTCAACACTTGAAGGCACTAGAGAAGAAACAGATTCATTAGTCTAAGATAATGTTAACCCTAAACAATTCCTGATATAAAACATTCAATAAATCTGTGACACTATGAAATGGTAAAATGGAAGAAAAATAGAAATAGAAGAATATTCTCAACTTAAAGAATGAAAAAACATACTTAACAAAATCATAGAAGATTCTCTAACCTAAAATAGATTGCCAATAAAAGTACAAAAAGCTAGATCATGAAGTAGACTATCAATTTTTTGAGAAACAACCATACTGACTTCAAAAGTGGTTGCAGAAGTTTACATTCCTAACAGCAATGGAGTTGTTTTGTTTTGTATTTCCCTGATGGTAAGAATGTGGAGCAGTTCTTTATATGTCTTTCAACCACTTGAATTTCTCTGTCGTAAATTCTCTATTTAGCTCTGTCCCCTATTTTTAATTAAAATATTTACTATTTTGATGTCTAGCTTCTTGATTTCTTTATATATTTTAGAGACAGGGTTGTTGAAGCTCTTTTTCTATTGTGTCAGCTGTTTTTTGTCTTATTGACAGTGTTATTTGCATTTCAGAACCTTCTCATTATCCGGAGGCCATCTTACCAAAAACAAAAAGAGGTATCTTGACAGAGGGAGCCAATTTGTGGTTAAGGAGAAACCTTGTGCTAGGGAAACTCCAGGAATCCACAAGGGTCACCCCAGTCAAAATACCAAGCAATAGTGGAGAGGGTGGCTGAATTGACCTTCTCCTTCTAGTCAAATTGATGACCATGCTAATTGCTACCATAGAACCTTCTTCCAGCAACTGATGGAAGCAGATGCAAGATCTACAGCTAAGCACTAGGCTGAGTTTCCAGTTCAGCCCAAGAGAAGGAGGAGAGATTATATGATCAAAGGGGTCAAGAACATGATGGAAAAATCTATAGAGACAACTGACCCAAACAACTGGGAGTAAAAGTAGTTCTGTAGGAATGCATGAGAAGTTGTAAGATTGTAAAGCAAGAAACATATGTAGTATTTGAGTTGGAAAACTGTCCAAAGAGTTTGTTCCTTATTGCTATCCACGTGTTTTAATTTAAATTCTTTCTGGTACTATTTTTTCCTTACCACAAAATAAATCAGTAAAATTTTTCTTTGCTTAAATTTACTAGATTACTTTATTATTTTCCATCAAGTCTTCTAAGAGCTGAGCACAAAAAGATTTACCAACTAAAGGAACCTCTAAAACTAAATTATGATATTTTCTATGCCAGACTTTGAAGGCCTTTATCTATTCATTAAAGTTTCTCCACATTTTACAGTTTGCCATAGTAAACATATTTATTTGGAGGATGGATATCATCTATTTAGCCACAGTCTTGCCTTTCTAGGTAATGAGTTTCATGTTCTGAAACTTATCTTACCTAATACCAGTGTAGTAAGCAGAATAACGTTCCCCCAAAGATGTTCATACCTTAATAAAACTGAGAATATGTTAGCTGAAATAGCAAAGAGACTTTGCAGATGTAGTTATAATCATGCTAAAAAGTTATTTCTAGTTATTAAGGTTGAGTATAATCACAAAGTTTCCCAAATGTAAAAAAATAGTAATTAAATTTAAAAAATATAGCAACAAAAATTGCATATGCTTTCTAACTTGCAGACAGAATAAAGCACTCATCTTCTCTAGCATCTAAATCTAAGATATCCTGTTACCATTGCTTTGTTCATGACATATGATTTTTTTCACCAGTCTCCTACAAGTGATAGTATCTTTAATTCACACTGTATGTGCCAAAGTAGGGCATAGCAACACAACAGACAGCAGGTGATTCACAAGGAATTATTAAATTGAACAACCATTCTAGTAGTTAGAATTAGAAAGTATCACAATAATAATAATAGTATGAGAACAAAATAGGTATTTCAGTTCTGTTTACCACCCTTCAAAGTGGCATTCTCAAGTAGAAACAATCAGAGTCTAAACATAAACTATTCATATCAGTACATTGCTCTCTTGACTGTGGACAATCATAAAACACTATCAGATTTAGAAGGCTCTCTGACCATTAACTGCACCTCACTTTCCTTGAGAAAGTCTAAATATTATCTATATTTTCTCATGTCCCATCTCAATTTTTTCTCAGAGTACAGGCTAAATCCTTAAGCAAGTCAATCAATATTAAATATTTTTCTCTTAGAAAATTTAATCATAGAAATAACTAACTGTAGTATCTATGGTGCATTAAAATGTATACATTGCATTAGAGAAGAAAGAACAACGTCCAAAGATTTTTAATTGAAAATGAAAAGTATATAATTTAACTATGCACTGATCATACCTTAGCATTCCTGATTATCCTCATTTGTGGTGTCTTTGTGTGTGTAAACACATAATGATAATTTCTGAGGATTCTTGTGATTGACTTCTACCAATTTTATTTACAGAATACTCTCACATCTAAGGTCACTGACAGTTTCAGTGTGTGTATGAATAAAAAGATGTAGAACTTACATATGAAAATTAACCTGATTCTAGTCTTATAGGAACTATTTTATTTTGACTGTGACACCTGGCCAGAGCCTTTGGTAAATACAGACATTTTCCTTAGCAGTTATTGATAAGCCAGTACAGCCAGAACAAAATTTATCAGAATGGTTCCAGTATATCTAAGCATTAATCCTGTTCCATAGGAAACATCAAAATCTTTTGAGGTGACAAGTTGGTTATAGACATAACAACAGGGAGAGCACTACTGCAAGTTCAGTGACATGGATGATCATAAATGGAGAATTCCTTGTATAAAGCACTTGATCAGGTGGAAGAGGTGATTGAATTGTCACATATGACATCAAGAGCCTGTATAGCATGACTGAATCAAGAAAGTATTGACTACTTTCATTGACTCTCATAGTCATCTTGGCTCAATATACTATCATAACATTAAAACCCATGTATTTCTCCACTGATGAATTAGATGAAAGTTGGCTCAAAAAGATATTCTTAAATACAAGGTACATAGATTTTAGTATGGATGAGCATGTCAAAAATATCTTTTTTTCCATAAGATTTTTATACACATATACACAAGGGGAATAATCTAGTGGGTAAAATTGGTTGCTGTTTGCTCTGGAAGCATGAGAACATAAGCTTGAACTCTGGGCACTCATATAAAACCTAAGCATGGCTGCACATGTCTGTAACCACCATGTCAGAGGACAGAGACAGGCAGATACTAAGAGCTAAGTAACAAGCCAGATTATCTAACATGGTAAATATCACCTCATGATAATGAGGTGGACAGCAATAGAAGGCTCCCAGAATCCTGCTATGGCCTCACAAAAAGACACTCAACTGCATGCACCATAAACACAAATATACACATACAGTAAGAAAATGTGATTTATAAATTTTTTCTCAATATGACCTAATGTTTTATTAACTATTATTTTTTTAACTTTACAGATTTGGGGAATTATAATGTTATAGCTTAATTTATGAATATAGTATGCAGTATCATGCATGGTAATGTTATAAAACTAATCAGAAAGCAGCAGTATAAACATTTTTGTTAGACAGTGTATCAGTTTGACTTTGAACAGTCAAATATATATAAAAGAGTGCTTTTTAAACTACCATTACTGGCTACAAATTGTAATTTGTGTGAAGGGAAATATGAGGACTTTGTTATATGAATTTTTCCATGTTTACATACTAATGAATTTTTATTCTACCACTTATTCCCACATCAGTCAATGTCAGTTAAATTTCTCTTTAAACACAGTGCTTCAACTCATCATTTTTCTTAATTAATTACAGCATCCAGGATAACTACTTAGGTGCAAACAATAAAGAATTCTTAACACCTGTGGAGAGATTCTCTACAACCTTCTTCCTCAACTATAGTGCTTACCATGGTGCAGAAGAGAAAGAAAATGACATGTTCCCTTTATCAGAGATAATAGTTTCAGCTATTGCAAAGCTTGTCCCTGAGTAATGTGAGCTAGAACTTGTTTTTCCCAAAAATATTTTTTCATAAATTCACTAAATCCTCCAAACCAAGTGACTGTGTGTTAGTGAAATATTAATTTTCTTAGTGAAAGGTAATTGCATTACCATAGAATTTATTTTCCATAATTATTTATATTGTTCAAACATCAATCTTCATTCTATTGCATTTATTGTTATTTTAAACCATAATTAAATCAGTGACTTCTTAAGCTCCATCTTGCAGTGGAATTAAGATATGTTATAAATATTTGTCCTGCCTATGAGTTTAATAAGAGCTGATTGGCCAAAGGCAGAAAGGAAGTGTGGGTGGGCCTACCAGGCTAAGAAAACTCAGAAACAACTCAGAGTTTAGACAGATATCAAACACAGAAACCACAGATATTCTAGGAGATAACACAGACAAAAGAATTGAAATGCTGCTCTTTGAAAAGGTGTCAAGTCACATGCATGGCTGAACAAGATGAGTTGAGTTTAGATGAAGGAGCTAGCAAGTTATATGCTTGAGCCTTAGACTGATCTGAGTAAAAATAATACAAGTAGGGAAAGTTGTTTCCTGATCCCAGACTCTCCTTAGCAGACAGGCCTAGGGTTTGGCTGTAAGGGGCTCCTCTAGCCTAAAAGAGGAAATCTTGCATGGCTGCTCCTCATCAAGGACAAACTGTGTCATCAGCAGAGGACTGAGGCTTTGAAATTCAGATACCTCTCCAGAGCAAAGTCAGGGATCGAGTAGACTTCTTGCTCAGAGGAGACAGGAAACACTCAAGCCCTCTTTCAATAACTGACTAGGAATGGCCTAATCATGAACCACTGAAGCCATGGGCAGATGCCAGTGCAAAAATACATATACTAATATAAAAAACAGCAAGGCAACTCCAGAAGAAACTGGTGGTTCTACAGCTACAAGACCTGAACAGAGCAATGAAGAGGAAATAGAAGAAAACAACACCAAAAACACATTTATGAAGATTATTGAAGCCTTCAAAGAAGATATAAAAAATTCTCTTAAAGAAATAGAAGAAAATAAACACAAAAAATTGGAAGATATGAACAAATCCTAGAAAAAAAAACAAGAAAAGGTAAACCAAAAATGAAAGAAACATTCCATGAACTAAAAACTGAAATAGAAGCAATAAAAAATGCACAAAGTGAGGTAAAGTTGGAAGTAGAAAATCTGAAGAAAAGAGATTGAACTAGAGATACAAGCATAACAAAGAGAACCCAAGAGATAGAAGATAGAGTCTCTGAAGTGAAAGACTCAGTATTACAAATAGATACATGAGTCAAAGAAAATACTAAAACCAAAAAAGCCATAACACAAAATGTTCAGGAAATCTGGGACACCATGAAAAGACCTCATTTGAGAATAATAGGAATAGAAAAAGGAGAAAAATGCCAACTCAAGGCACAAATAATGCTTTCAATAAAATCATAGAAGAAAACTTTCCTAACTTAAAGAAGGAAATACATATAAAGATACAAGAAGCTTACACAACACCAAATAGATATGACCCCCAAAATAGTCTGCTTGCCACATAATAATCAAGCCACAAAACATACAGAACAAAGAAAAAATTTTAGGAGCTGTAAAAGAAAATGGTCACCTTACTTATAAAGCCAGACCCATTAGAATAACACTTGACTATCCAATGGAAACGATGAAAGCAAGACGGGCTTGGTCAGAAGTTTTACAGACACTAAAAGAGCATGGCTCTCAACCTAGACTACAGTGTGCAGCAAAATTATCAATCACAATAGATGGAGTAAACAAGATAATTTGTGACAAAGTTAGACTGAATGAATATCTCTCTGCCAATCTGGCCCTCCAGAAAGCATTAAAGGGAAAGCTCCAACATAAGGATCCCAGATACATCCATGAAACCGCAAACAATCAATAATCCAAGAGAAGAATAGCACAGAGAATGGGAATACAAATAAGCTACCACCAAAAATAGCAGGAAATATCAATCAGTGGTCACTAATATCCCTTAATATCACTGGACACAACTCACCTAAAAAAAGATACACACTAACAAGATGGATGCAAAAACAGAAGCTATCCTTCTGCTGCATACAAGAAACACACCTCAACCACAAATAAAGACACAGGCTCAGAGTAAAGGGTTGGGAAAGATTTTCCAATCAAATGGTTCTAAGAAACAAGCTGGGGTTGAAATCTTAATATCAAACAAATTAGACTTTAAGATAAAAGCAATAAAAAGGGACCAAGATGATCATTACTTATTTATCACAGGAAAAATTGGCCAAGAGGAGATTTTAGTTCTGAATATTTATGCCCCTAATATAAGGGCACCTACGTATGTAAAAGAAACACTGCTAAAACTCAAACCCCAAATCAATTCTCACACCCTAATAGTGGAAGACTTCAATACCCCACTTTCACCCTTGGATAGATCAACCAGACAGAGACTCAATGGAGAAATAAGGAGTCTAACAGACTTTATGATGCAAAAATGGAAAAACGATAGTATCTTTAACAAATGGTGTTGGCATAGCTGGTTGATAGTATGTAGAAAAATGCAAATAGATTCACGCCTATCACTCTGCACAAAATTCAAATTCAAGTGGATCAAAGACCTCAACATAAACCCAGCCACTTTGAACTTGATAGAAAAGAAAGTGGGAAATACACTTCTACAAACTGGCACAGGCGACCACTTCATAAATATAACACCAGTGGCACAGACATTAAGAACAACAATCAATAAGTGGGACCTCCTGAAACTGAGAAGCTTCTGTACGACACTGTCCATGGGACAAAATGACAGAATACAGAATGGAAAAAGTTTTTCACCAATCCTACAAGTGTTAGAGGACTGATCTCTAAAATATATAAAGAAATCAATGAACTAGAGCCCAAAGCCTTGAATAACTCAAACAAAAAAGAGGGTTAAGAACTAAAAAGGGAATTCTCAGCATAAGAATTACGAATGGAATAAAGGCACTTGAAAAAGTGCTCAACATCTTTAGCCTTCAGAGAAATGCAAATCAAAACAACCTTGAGATATCACCTGAAACATGTCAGATTGCCTAAGGTAAAAGACACAGAGGACAACCTATGCTGGAGAGGATGCGGAGCAAGGGAAACAGTCCTCCATTGTTGGTGGAAGTGTAAGCTTGTTCAGCCACTCTGGAATGCAGTATCGCAGTTTCTCAGAAAACCTGGAATCAATCTTCCCAAGATCCAGCAATACCACTACTGGGCATATACCCTGAAGATGTACATTCGCACTCCTAAGGCATTAGCTCAACTATGTTCACAGCAGCATTATTCATAATAACAAGAACCTGGAAACAACCCAGATGCCCCTCAACTGAAGAATGGATTAACAAACTGTGTTGCATCTACACAATGGAATACTACTCAGCAGTAAGAAAAAATGATATCCTAAAATTTGAAGGCAAATGGATGGAACTGGAGAATATCCTCCTGAGTGAGGCATCTCAAACCCAGAAAGATAAGCAGGGGATATACTCACACATTAGTGGACTCTAAACAAAATAGCAAAAAGCAAAGCATATCCAAGCTGCACAACACAAACACTGAACAGCTTGGGATCTGAAACACTTTGGACTGACACCTTGGATCCCACTTCCTCTAGAGGAACACCTTGATGTTGGGGTGAGGAAACTGGATTGCCAGGAGTGGATGTTGAACTGAGCAATATTGGGACCTTGGGACCTCCTGTTCTTGCTTGGGAGGAGATGGGGAGATGTGGAGAAGAGAGAGTGACTGTAGGGGGTTTGAGGGGGAAGGGACCTTGAATAAGGATATACATGGATAGAAAAATGTGACTTTATTCATAATAAAGTAAAAGAAAAAATAAAGATGTGTCACCACCAAAAAAAAAAAAAAACTTAAAAGAAAAATCACATTACTGTCATAATAAAAGGCAGTATAATCCAGAAAAATAATACAAGGGTGTGTAATTATTTGGAACTAAGTGGCAGTGGAGCTGAGAGTAGGTCTAAACCTCTGGTCCAGTCCAAGAAAGTCTGGGACAGAAACCATTTACAACACCATCTCATTACATGATCTCAATTTTGATGTCTGCAACTCATAAAATTTGAAAAGCCACTCAGAGTTTAGTCTTTATGTATATTCTAAATGACACAAGTTATTCTTCCAGTATACAGCATATTTACATAAGCATGGGTAAATAAATACTCTTAAATAATTTGTAACATAATCTTCTGAGATTTAGGAAGAAATGTTAAATACTGAAAAAGTTATATATAGTATTAATATTGCAAAAATATGGTACAAAATTATGGGGGCCTGTAGTTGTTATTTGAGTGGTATATTTATTACTTTATATTTTATAGCAATTTTTTAATTCTTTTCAGTTAAAAATATAATTATATTTTTCTTCTTCCCTTTCTTCCATCCATTACTTTCTTGTCTTCCCTATCTAGACCCTTCCAATTTGTCCATTAATTTTCCTCAAATTTATTTTATTATTGCTCATATATATGTATACATATATATGCATAACTATATAAATACAAACAGTTTAGTTCATTTAGTGTTGCTTGTATGTACATGATTTTAGGCTGACCACTTAATTACTTATCTTGAGAATAACAATAAATCACCAAGTGATGTCCAAGAATATATGTCTAAAAAATATGTGAATATATGATATTCATACTCAGAAATACAAATATATGAAGAAAATGTTGATGACAATTAGGGATTCAAACTCCTTATTAAAAAAAAAAAGAAACATTGAAGAGATCTCAATCTGAAACATTTGAATTTTAATAGTTCAATAACCCAACTAGAGAACTCAAAGGAAAGCCTTATAAGCAAAAAGATCAAGTATAAGACAGACTAAGAGGAAATGAATATAAAGTATAAATTAGACAAAACAATTAAAAATAGAAATAATGGCTAAATTACAGGAAGTGAACATGCAGGAACACGGAAAACTATAAAAAGACAAAAAGAAAAATTTCGATGGTCTTCATCTGATCTTCAACAATAGCATAGAAAGCACTTCCTCAAACTAAGGAAAGACTTACTTATACACATACAAAAAGTGTATATGTCATCAAATATACAACATTATAACTATGTTTAAGGTTACTAAATTAAGGGGACAATAAGGGCTTCTTAAATTTTTTATAGTCTTTATTAAAACATGTTCAGGTCTTTACTAGTGGACATATTTATTGAAATTATAAAGCAATAACTGAAATATAAATTCCTGTCTTATTTTTTCTTGTAATCATTACTTTCCTATTGATTAATTTAAAAATGGTACTAACTCTGGCTTCTATGATGGTTCTCATGTGTTAATATATTGACATAAAAGCATAGAATATTTCTTTCATGGTATACTGTAGTATTGAATTATGCCATTTAAACATATATGTTCCAATTACTAAATTCTAGTGGATACAACTGTGACTTTATTTGGTAACCTACTCTTTACAGAGGTAATAAAGATTATGAATATGTTAGCATAATTAAACATTTCCAAAGCATATGCATAATTAAAACATATTTGTTTAAAACTTTTTTTATTGAAAATGGGTTTTGCTCCAATACAATATATCCAGATCAGTTCCTCCACCCTTCGCTTTTCCCAGCTCCACACCCTCTTCTGGCCAGATGCACTCTCCCTACATTTCATTTCATAAAGAGCAGGTATCTAAGACACAATAACCAAACATAACAAAAAAGATACCATAAAAGAAGGTAAAAGCCTTTGTATCAAGGCTGGAAAAGGCAAGAAAATAGGAGGAAAAGTGTCCCAAGAGTAGGCAAAAGAGTCAGCAACATGCCTTCTCCCACTGTGGGCAGTTTCACAAAAACAAGCTAACAACCAATATCTGGTTTAACTTAAGGCCCACTTCATGAGAGGGAGCCAATTCCTAGCACTCCTGGATGTCCAGAAACTGTTGACTTAGTAGCCCAGAGACATAGGGCAAAATCAAACATAAGTGGCCATTTTTTAATTAATAATAATTTCTAATGATACCTTGCTATACACAAAGATTAGTGCCTTGTCCAGTTGTCATCAAAGAGGCTTTTTCCTGCAGTAGATGGGATCAGGAGCAGAGACTCAAAGTCAGACATTACATACAAAGAGAGTCAAAAAATTTTAAAGGATAACACTAATTAAAAACCTAGTAATTAGATTTAACTATGATAACACTTTAGTTTCTCGATATTCCTTGTTTACAATTTTATGTTCTCACTTTTCCAAAATTTTGTTACCAGTTTTGAGTTACTTTTCTGTAGTTATATATTTTAAATATTTATAACATGGGTGTTAATTAACTCATTGATATCTCTTATATTTGCCATGTGATTCTTAACTTTTCCCCTGTCAGATTTATAGCTATGGAGGCTTTCTTAGTGAAGTGTTTTTTCAAACGTCTTCAATTTCCAATTTAATGTCTCAAAACTACTTCCCCAAAGTGATGGAGAGAAGTGAATGTTAGATCTAATTCTTAGTGTTATGTTATTTTTCTCTGGATATGAAAGGCCCTTTTCATTATTTGCTGAATTTTTGAAGGTGATATATTCTTATGTTTTAAAGTCATTTAATTTTTTTTCTTTTTTTATTTATTATTATGAACAAAGAAGTCACACTTTCTATCCTTGTATATCCTTATTCAAGGTCCCTTCCCCCTCCTACCACATGAGGTCATTCTCTCTTCTCCACAACTCCCCTTCTCCCCCCGCCCCACCCCCGGGCAGGCGGTCCCAATGTCCCACAGTCCCAGTATTGCTTAGTTCAGCCTCTACTCCTGGCAAATCCAGTTTTCTCCCCCCAACATCAAGACTGAGTCAGGTGTTCCTCTAGGGGGAGTGGGATTTTAAATGTTGTTGAAAGTAGTCCAAGTAACTCCTAAAAGAATGTAAGCTATTGCTATTATCCTTGGATACCATTCAAATATCAAAGGTAAATTCACCTTTAGGACATAGGATTCAGGTGAATAGAGCTGTATCTCCTTTTCTAACCCCAAGCATACTTGTTAAAGGAAAATGCAAAATATCTGTATCATATCAGAAGAACCTCCTAATATGGGAAAGAAGAATAACTAAAAAGAAGGAACTGTCCTATTGTTACTAATCCTGTTCTGAATAAATATGTATATATTTAGCTTCTTGTATATCGTGTTGGGTTTTAGTCTCTTACTAGTATTCTACAGTGATCCATGACAATGCCTAATTGTGAACTGGAAGCATCCAAAAAGTAAGATGGGGCACCACAATGATGATTTCACATGGGCTATGACAAAGGCACCAGGCTGACAAACACCAACCAAAGACTGGATTAGGACTACAAACTGCTCAGGACAATTTCAAGATGGCTAGCTGAGATGAACCAGTTTCACAGACTACTCTATCCAGGACTTGAAACAAGCCATGCACTTTCCTGTTATTCAGACTGGATAACAAATGATATAGCTACATATTTCAAGAATTGACAAAGAAGAAAACTTTCCTTTACAGGATGCCCTGAACATGCTGTCATCCCCCAGATTCCAGGAGATAAATTTAAGAACAAGGCACCCACATTTCCAAGAGGTGGGGTAAGTGGTTTTGGTCTTTTGATGGGTTATGAATGATTGTCATTTTTTAGGGTAATTGGTTAAAAATTGTTATTGGTTATTGTTAGAAAAAAGCTAAACAAGAAAGTTTAGATTCAGGGCTCTTGTTTAAAAAAAGAAAAGAAAAAAGGGATACAAATGTGATAGGATATAAGGATAGATTATTAAATCTACTTTAAAATTTTACTAGCATCAAATATTTTACTGTTGTAGAAAGTTTTCACCAGGGCCCTTTTGGGCCCAGAGGTTTGGACCTGGTCCATGCGGCAGCTTTTGTCCCCCAAAGAAATGAATCAGACACTTATATACTTTAAACTGTTTGGCCCATATCTTAAGCACATTACTAGCTAGCTCTTTCATCTTAATTCATTAATCTTCCCACCACGTGGCTCAGCCCATGACTCACCTGTACCTCTACATGTTCCTCCTTCGAGGGTCAGATGGCGACTGACTAACTCCACCCTTCTCCTACCTGCCTGACCTGTGATTCTCCACCCATTTCCATGGTGCTCTACATAGGCCAAAACAGTCCTTTATTTACAGCATAAAGAGAGTATTTCCACCACATCTCCACTTTTCTGTCTAATTAAAAAGGAAGGTTTCAATTTTCATATAGCAAAACTACAACAGAGCAGCTCTCAAGCAGGAATTACAGTCACAATATCCAGTCTATTTGCATTCACAAAATTAAAGAGAATATTTCATTATCTACCTTATCATTGTGAGTCTAACATTTCATATCTAATATATTTTTTAAACTAAAAAGAACTATACCTAAAATTATTAAACCTTCAACCACATCAAAGACCACAGAAGGATATAATATTATCCAAATAAACAGGAAGTGCAAGCAACTTTCAAAGTCTAGAAAATGACAGAGATGACACCTGTCTGCCTGGACAGTCACCCAAAGTTCCTCTGTAACATTGGGGTATCCATCTTCAGCCTATAGGCCCAATGTCTCTGGCATACCTTTCAGTGATGAAGGAAATCTGACACAGTCCATCAGTTGCTTCTCCTTGTGTCTAGAAGGATGCCTGGCAATGTTTTCTGCAAAGCAAGAACCCGAAGTACCATCGTGGCTTGTTCTGCCAAAGTTCAGAAGTCACTTTCCTATGGAACCTGCATGTCTAGTTTATACAGCATACTATCAAGCAATCAATACCAGAACAGTTTCTTGTCCAGTGGCTAACTGTTGCCACAAAGTAAATTACACATGAAGTTTCTTCAAATGCCCATCATTTTCCTGAAATACATTGGTGCTGCCTAGGAACAGACTTGACTCACTGTCCAGAAAAGTCTAAGTTCTTAAAATATTTTAAATGCCATATTCTGCATGTCTTTGAAATGTTTGAAGACTACCTAATTGAAATATATCTTCGTATACCTACAAAAACCTAATTAATATGACTATAAGTTTGGTTATCATGACTATTAATCTGCATTTCTCAATTACACATTACAATTTCAAATGAGTTACATCAGCATCATACCTTAACCAAGAGTAGAAAAATACATACAGCATAACAAAATTGACCTTAAGTTTATATCAACAAATCAAAATCCACTTATCTTTTCTAATCATTCCTATATATTCTCCTCCCCCTTTTCTTTTGTTTTTAAGAGATTGACTATGACCATTAACCATGTATAATGAAAGCAAACATTAATAAGTAATATTTTGAGGAAATTGGATGTAGCTTTCTTTCTTTTACTACTTCCTGCTGTCAAAGGATGATGACGATCTCATGGGGTTTTGAAGCTGGATCATCTCAACTGACCATCTTGGAAGCTGATCTTCCTATCAGAGAATTTCAGGTGGCCTTGGCAAATGGAACCACATTTGCCTAGAACCAATCCACAGGTTTTGATCTTCTGTGAAGACAAAAGCAGAAACTCTTCCCAAGTAACATATTCTTATAAACAAATTTCCAAGTCAAGATATCTTTAAAGTATATGTATTTGTTTAACTTAGCAGCCTTAGCAATCAATTGTCTCTCTGCAATTAGCTCATTAAAAGTCAAAAAATTAAAAGAAAACTCAATAACCATAATCCAGACTCTGTTTATCTGCCATCTTTTGTGGCTTTTTTATTTTTATTTCCTATTTCTCTTTCTTAAAAGGCTTTTTCTATCCTCTTTTCTCTCTCTCTCTCTCTCTCTCTCTCTCTCTCTCTCTCTCTCTCTCTCTCTGAAGCCTATGTGTATTTTACATACATTGTACCCCATTTAGAGGTTTTGTGAGTCTAAATCTTTTTTATTGAGAATCCTTAATCATTTTCTAAACCAAAGAGCTTTTAAAATGTTGGTATCACTTTAATTGATGACTCTGCCCCTTTTGGCAGCTTTTCAATATGGTGGAGGAGCACTCTGCATCTCTGTCACTGCAGGCACCCAGAGCGGACTCAGGAAATGCTGCTACCAGAAAAACCATTTTTAGTCATTTTCTTTCTGTTCAGTATAAGCAGAAACCTTAAATTAATCACACTTGTGCCAAGCCTTCTGTGATACGCATGAGTTTAAGCTATGTGCCATGGACACGCCATTTTTAAATTCCTGCCTGAACACCATACTGCCTCTGTACCATAAATCAATTCAAATACGCAATTTAGAAAGCCGCTTTTGGCTCTGTTTCAGTGATCTAGAATGCTCTTTAATCTTTTTAAACTTTCTCAGGCTTTATGTGAGTGTTCAGGCCCACCCAGAGACACCATCTGTTGTAAAAAGGGTTCCCGGGCCATTTGGGCCCGGGAGTTTGTGACCTGGACCCATGGCGGCTTTTGTCCCACAAAGAAATGAATCCAACACTTACATACTTTATACTGCTTGGCCCATGTCTTAAGCATATTACTAGATAGGTCTTTCATCTTAATTCAACCCATTTCCATTAATCTTCCCACCACGTGGCTCAGCCCATGGCTCACCTGTACCTCTACATGTTCCTCCTTCGGGGGGCAGATCGAGACTGACTAACTCCACCCTTCTCCTACCTGCTTGACCTCTGATTCTCCACCCACTTCTACAGTGCTCTACATAGGCCAAACCAGTCCTTTATTTACAGCATACAGAGAGCATTTCCACCACATTTTACATTGGATTAGATTATTTGTATATTGTATAGAAATTGTAAATATTGATATAATCTTGAGATTAATTTTTTCACTGTTCATATATCTCTGTTTGTTCAAGATGTTATACTTACAGAGTTCATCTGAAAATGTAATACAAATTGCTAGTCCATGAAAGTTATTATTACCAACTAATTAGAACATAGAGATGGAAGTTATTAGTTAGGCATTACAATCAAACTTATAGTCATATTACATATGTTCTCAAAATCAGATATATTTTAGATGAACAGGTCTTCCCAGACATTTTAGAGATCCATAGAATATAACATTTATGATATTTAAAAAACATAGGCTCTTTCTATTTTTTGACAAGAGGACATCTGCTCTTGGCAGCTCCATTCTACATTAGAGAAGATTATGGACATCAAGGAAACTTCTCCATATGAGTGGACCTTCCTTCCTTGACTGCTGACAATATGATATTCAAAATAAACAAACAGGAGAAACACACTAAATATAATTGTCAAACCATACCAAGACAAAGAAGAAAGGACTTTGGAAATATTCTGCTGCACAGGGAAGTCTATTAGATATGCTAGGCCTGTAGGCTCAAGATGGACTCTTCAATGACATAGAACTTTGGATGACTGTCCAGGCAGCCAGTTGTTTCATTTCTTACATTTTTGCAAGTGGCTATTTACTTAATATTATTTTTTTTTCTTGGGTCTCTGAGAAATTTAAAGATGAGATAGTTAATAGTTATAATTTTCTAGTGACAGTTTTAGGAAAAAAAACTAATTTAGAAGTTAAAGTGTGTAAGTTAAAGAGACATTGAGATATAGTTTTTAGTTAGTAATGCAAGTTAGATACAAAGTGGATTAAGTACAATCCTTTGGAATCACCAAAATAGGATAAATAATATATTTTTTTTAATTTGTCAATAGTTAAGGAACTGAACATTCCTCTGTAGTTATTGTACATATTTTATATAATTATTGTACCTATTGTAGATGGTCTTTCTTATGTTAGTTATAACTTTCTTTTTTAATTCTGACACAAATAGGGATATGTGGTGATATGTTACACATTTAATAAACCTGGAATATCAAAATATCAACACATAGTATAGCTCAAGACTTCATTGATTTTTGAGTACAAGGCCAAACAGCTGGGCTTCAATGGCACACACCTTTAATCCCAGTTTAAGGAAAGCCTGGGAGTGGTGACTTAAACCCTTAATCCCCTAACTCCAGAGGCAGAACTTTCTGTATTTCTGTGAGTTCAAGGATGACTACCAAATATAGTAGCTCCAGCCTTTAATCCTAACCTGAATGGGATAAAGCTGGGAGAGAAGGGTATTTAAGGAACATGGAAAACAGCAGAGAAGGGACCAAGAACAAGGCTAAGAACGTTGGAAAACAGCTAGGTGAGATTTGACTGTGGTGTTTCCTCTCTCTGATATTTTAGTCTTTCCTAATATCTGGCTCTGAGTTTCTTTCAAAACAACCAGAATTTGTGCAACAAGAACCTTCTTCTTTTTCTTTTAATTTAAAAGATTATTATTATTATTTTAAATACCAACCACAGTTCCCCTTCCCTCTCTTCCTCCCAATCAGTATCCCCCCTTGCACACACCTTTCATTCACTCCTTAGAGAGGATAAGGCCTCCCATGGAGAGCAAGCAAGGTCTTACATATTAAATTGCAGAAGGACACCCCCCACACCCCCAGTATCAAGGCTGAGCAAGGTATTCCTCTATAGAGAATGGACTCCACAAAGCTAGTTCATGAACTAGAAATAAATCCTGGTCCCACCACCAGAGGTCTCCAAACTGCGAAAACCACACAACTGTCATCCACATTCAGGGAGTTTAGTTTGATCCCATGAGGGCTCACCAGCTGTCAATCCAGAGTCAGTGAGCTTCCAATAGCTCAGGTCAGCTGTCTCTGTGGGTTTCCCCATTATGATCTTGATCACTTTGCTCATATAGTCCCTCCTCCCTCGCTAGAACTACTCAGGGATCTTAGCCGCAGCTTTATCCACCAGTTGCTGGTAAAGATTTTATGATGAAAATTTGGGTGGTCATCAATTTGATTAGAGGGAAAACCCAGTTCAGCCTCCCTCTCCACTATGGCTTTCATTGTTACAAAAGTTCAGGCCATTTATAGTTTCTCTCTTTGTCTCTTTCTTTCCAGTTAGGATATAATCTCTTAATTATTGTGCCAGCACCATGATATGTGAAAATTAAGTGATTTTAACAAGGAGTGTACATTCTCAAATGAAATTACTTTGGCATATTATATTTTTACATTAACCCTTATTGTTTCCAAATCCTTAATATGATCAGTGTTGACATATTTTGTGAAAATAAAAGAAGCTTAAATTATTGACTCAGTAAATTACCTTCATTTCTAGAAGATAGGGATTTTCCAGGAAAAAGACACTGCATCCTGCACCACTGATGTATAACTGACTGTAAAAAGTAGTTTATCTGGATCAATTATTCATGTAAGTCACAAAAAGCCCCCACTAACAACACATTCACTTATTAAACAAACACATTTTCCTTACTGTGTCCTAAACATGATTCTCTTAATGTTGTCTATTTCTCACTGAAATATAAGCAACATACTACATAAACAAAATAATCAATACAGAGTTAAGTACTATGCAAATACTGAAAAAAAAGTTATAGAATAGTTATAGCAGTGGCTTTCAGCATGCAGGTCTTAACCCCTTTGGAGATCAAATGACCCTTCCACAGGGGTTACACATCAGATATTCTGCATATCAGATGTTACAATTTATGATATTAGCAAAATTAGAATCATGAAATAGGAACAAAAGCTATTTTATGGCTAAGGAAACATGAGAAACTGTATTAAAGAATCACAATATTAGGATCATTGAGAACAACTGAGTTAAAGGATTAATGGGCATTTTAGTAGTTGTATGTATTTCCATTCAAAGCTAGGGAAAAGAATATACTAAGCAGAGTGAATAAAAGCCTCCTAAGGATTAGAAGCAAAATTAGATATGTAAAGAAGATACTAGTCTTGAAGAATATTGATTAAAGGATAAAGTGATATGAAATAAAGCAGAGGCTTTGCAAACTGAAGTTAGGAATTTGAATCACATTTTAAAGTGTCTAGAAATGTACAATAACTGATTTAGGTATCATAAAAATCACCCTCTGGTTCTTAGTGGATTGTTAGTCTAAAAGGTAAAAAGAGATACCTATCAGAAAGTTTTTGTAACCAACCTAAGTGTCTTCACAAAACCTACATCCAACAATGAATAAAGATGGAGGCAAACATCCATGGCCCAGCTCCTAATCCAGCTGAGAACAGGGGAGGAGAATCTTATGAGCAAGGGGATAGGGATTACTAGGAAAATTCTCACAGTAATGGCTGGCTGGGGCTCTGGGGAGCTCACCAAATCAAGAACAGAACCATCAGGAAAAGGAACTAGGCCCTCCAAGGGTAGGGAATGTTGATTGGCATAAGTAGTATGTGGAGCCTCTTAGGGAGAGATCAGACTGTGTTCCTGTACATGGGCTGGCACCTTGGAGCCCATTCCCTTCAGAGGAACAACTAATCCATTCTTGATATTAGGATGAAGAGATTGGACTGTCGGGATGAAGTAGAAACAGAAGAACTAGCAACTGCCCGCTTCCTTTTTGACAGAAAATCAAGATTACTTAATAAAACCCTATTTTCATTTATTGAAAAAAGTTCTTGTACTTATCAGTACAAGAGGTGGTAGATGAGGACCACAGCATAAAAGTAGTGGTAGACAACTAAGCCCTCTAAATGTGGCTGATAGTTGAATGTCATGGGTAGTTTGTGGGGGCTCTAGCAATGCAACAGGAATTTATCCCTAGTACATGAACTTTTTTTTTTTTTTTGGAATTCACTCCAGAGGAATACCTTGATACTTAGCCTTGATACTGGGGGGAAGGTCCTGCCTCAACTGGCTATGAAGACTGATTTGACTTACCAAGGAAGTCCTTACCCTCCCTGAGAAATGGATGTGGAAAAATACAGAATAGAACTATCAACAAATCAGGAAATCAAAGTCAACCTCAGCTACACAATGGGTTCAAGACTGGAGCCCCATAAGGCTGTCCAAACAGGTAATTAGCTCTGAACATGGTTTAGAGATAAGTGCTTATTAGGTGTGGAGGAGAAAAAATGGGCAGAGACTCCTTCTGAAGCATACAAGTGTATGTTTGCTAAACCATAGAAAAAAGAAACAATGAGGATGAGCACATTGGCACAATTCTTTACAGGCATTATTCTGTAAGTCCAAAATTTATGAGATAATTAAAATCCAGAAAATAAAGTTGTATGCAAGAGTCTAAAATTCCAAGATGTGTGTGTGAAAATATGAATATGAAGGGTATTTATACACATACAACTGTAAGAAAATCTGAGAAGAGATCATGAATGAAATGGAGAAATGAGAAGGAAAGACCCCAATGAAGTTCTGAACCTTCCTCACATTATTGGTATGCAAAAAGAGAAGTTCATATAGGAACAGGAAGTGGTCTTCGGAGGGGGGGGACCAGAGAAGAGAGTCAAAATGAATGCCATAATACATAAAACTGTAGGAAAGAAGAACTCACAATTATGTATAAGATGAATGATAGTTGATTGAGCTATGCATTGAAAAGAAAATGTTGTGTTTGATTCAATGAGAGTCATGAATGTCCTTGACAAATGTAGAGTCAGCAGTAACCATATCTGATATGAGCTAGAAAAATTGAAGAAGTAGACATCAGGCACAGTTGCTATGCATAATTTGAGTTTTTTGTTTGTTTGCTTGTTTGTTTTAATAAATACAACAGATAATTCAAGTAAATGCTTTTCAGGGAAGTTTTCAAAATGTGTGTTTATTTTTAGGTTAGTGACATCAAAGATAAAGAGTATAAATGCTTACCTGATAGAGCACATTTTAATGGTGTGTGTGTGTGTGTGTGTGTGTGTGTGTATGTGTGTGTCTGTATGTATGGTGGGGGAGGGTGATATATGGAAAAGAGAAGAGTCCATTCCAAAATAAAAATATGAGAGTTTGGGTTAGGAGAGCTTGCACAGAAGTTGAACATTTAAGAAGGCAAAAATTTTCATCCATCATTTCAGGAATAAAGGAGAATATATCACCATGGGGAGTAGAAACATGAAAAAGGTATTTCTTTGAAACATTTAAAATTTTATTTTAGAACAGAAATTGAGGATAATGAGAAAGCTCAGCAAATAAAATTACCTGCTGCCAAGCCTGACAGGCTGAGTTCAGGCCCTGGAAACACATACTGGGAGAAAGCAGATTCCCATGACTTTGGTCCCTGACTTCCACTCTTGCAAAAGTTTGCATGCACACACACACTACAAATAGGCAAGTACCTTCTTAAGATTAAGGACAAACTGCCAAGATTGCACACTAAGATTTGCCATACAATATATTGTGATCACAAATAGTTTCTGGAACAAAATATGGCGAAGATTGAGGTAAAATACCGTTCTTGCAAAGAACGGTCTTATAATTAAATCTTGGTGAAGACCACTGTACTGACTGCCAAGTTGACTACTAAAGTGATTCCAGCTGCAGAGTACTCAAGACTGTCATGCCACTCACTGGAGTAGAGGAGAAAAAGAAAGAAATAACCTGAAAGAGAAAGTGAAATGTGCCAAAAATGTGGACATAAAGCAGACCCCTGACACATTGGCAAAGAAAGCTTCTGTCATGGAGCCCAGATTAAAACTTGATTACTCAAGGGCAAGAGACTAGTAAGCTCTATTTGTTCATAGCATAAATACCTTCCAAAAGTAAATGACTTTGTAATTTCACAAAGGTATATTGTATTTCTGTAATTATTGTTTTTCATGTATTAGTTATGTTTGTAAACCAAAATTAAAAAAGAACAGGGTGAAGGCAGACAATGTAGAGCCAAAAATTAACACCTTCAATTTCTGGGATAAATGGAGAGGGAATCTATAGGTAAATGTGTTTAATCAAAAGAAAACACACCCTCCAGAAATAGATTTGTGGTTCAATTTGGATTTTATTGATGAAAAGTCAGAATAAATGTTCTTAACTTCTGATTATCACCTTTTGCTATGGGGTGGTGGTAGAAACATCTTACCTACTAACAGTAGGAAGGTGCTAATTTTACCAGGAATTACTGTCACAGTCACTATATATATACATATATATACATACATATATGTATGTGTGTACACATATATATGAGTCTTTTTATTCCCCTGCTCCCCCTCCCTTCCCTCTCCCAATTTCCTTCAGTCAGCCTTCATCCTCCCCCTCCTTAATACCCTCCCCCAAAAGAGCAAGAAGTCCCAAGGTGGGTCAACTCACTGTCATGCATCCACTCCAGGTAGGTCCAATTTACCATTCCAATATCAAGACTGGGTTAGGTGTTCCTCTGAAAAGAATAGGCTACAGGTTGCCAGCTCATGCACAGGAACACAGTCTGATCCAACCCCTCAAGGCTCTACATATTCTCCATGCCAATCTATAGTCGCCTACCCTTGGAGGGCCTAGTTCCTTTTCCTGATGGTTCTGTTCTTGATTTAGTGAGCTCCCCAGAACCCCAGCCATCACTGCAGGAATTTTCTTCATAATCCAGAAAGGAACCACACTAAAGTGCAGTGGGTATCAGAAAGGCCACCTGTAATAGTAACTCTCGGTGCCTTACACACTCTCCTGTGAAATGTAACTGCAGAAGCATGTCCAAGCTGCAAACCACAACCGCTGAAAAGCTTGGGATCTGAAACACCTTGGAATGGCACCTTGGAGCCCATTCTCTGCAGAGGAACACCTGACCCAGTCTTGATGTTGGGATGAGGAAAGCAGATCTGCCTGGAGTGGATGTTGAACTAAGCCACCTGAGGCCCTTGGGACCTCCTGTCTTTGCTGGAGAGGAGAAAAAGTGATGGAGAAAAAAGTGAATGTTTGGGAAGGGTAGGAGGGAGAAGGGAGTCTGAACAAGGGGATGCATGAATAAAAAATGAGATTTTATTCATAAAAAAATAAAATAAAATAAAAAAGAAATGTAACTGCAGATATTGGAAGACTTTTGATACTTGTGACTTGAAAAGAAATAGCTGACGATTTTTAACTACTAAAGGATAATCTTGAACCTAAATTCACAAGTCTTCTTTTGTTAAAAATGTAATGTAAAATTTATCAGACTGACAATTAATTAAGTATACATAGATTAGCTGAATTTCACATATCAAGAGGTAAATTTCAGGTGAAAATTTATCTGTGGTTCTGTATTAAATAAGGTGTACAAAATGCCATGATATTGGCATTAGTTACCTCAATATTATCCATATATCTTTTGCATACACATTTTTGCCTATTTGCTGAAAAACCATGTAAACGTTTATAACACACTATTATTCTCCTCCTACTACCTATCTTATTTTTTTCTTTTGAATTTGTCCCTAGGAAGAATGAAAGAAGAGATAACTGAGGAGGGATGGATGGAGTGTGTTCATCCTGCCTCTACTTGGAAAAAAAAGTTGCCATTTGGATGGGTTTTCTCCAAAGTCTCCGAGCCCAGTTGAGAAGCATGAGATTATATTTTAGAATAACTTTTGCTTCTGCTCAAACTTTCCCTCCCACAAAGATTAAACATATAGTCACAGCAATAAATCCCTATCAAGCTTTATCTGTTTCTGGTAGTTCATGAAAGTCCCCTGTAGATCCTTTGTTTTTTTATTTTTAAATAAAGTCTCATTTTTTATCCATGTATCACCTTGTTCAAACTCCCTTCCCCCTCCTGGTAGGTCATTCTCTCTTTTCCTCACCTCCTATCTCCTCCCCAGCAAGGGCAGGAGGTCCCCAGGTGGCTTAGTTCAACATCCACTCCAGGCAAGGCTGATTTCCTCATCCCAATATCAAGAATGGGTCAGGTGTTCCTCAGGAGGAAATGTAAGAATGACTGCTTTTCTAAGAAATGCAATGACTGAATTTGCATATGAAAAATACAGGAAAAAGATACTTTTCTCCATCATAAAATAATAATTAAAATGTAATTGATAAATTTAAAATTTCTTCAGTGACACACACAACAGTAAACCTCTTGAGTATTGTTTAAATCACAAGTTAGAACATATAAATTTGTAAAAGAGAAAGAAGTGATTAAACTCCTAAGCATATAAATATAGATATCATAAAAGAAAAGAGAAAGTCACTAATGTATCAGTATAGTAGAGTAACACATAACAACCAGTCAAAATACTCAAGATATATAGGAAAACAATGTATTTTATTTACTAATCATAGCTTGTACTCCCTTGCCTAAAAAATAGTAAAGCATAGCTGGTTTTGTTTTGAGTTTCTGTGGGATTTGCTCTTTAGTTCCATATATTCTGGTCCATTAATCTTTGTCTTTCTGTCTCATTCACATTGGTACTGATGCCAGCTGAGCTGTTAATAGACTCTTGGTGGGTCTCTGTTCACGGGCTATGAAGTTTGGAGGAAACTTAGACATTCTACCCCATGTCTATTTGAGTTAGTGCTGGGAATGTTTTTCTGCAGTTTCTCAGCATGCCACGCCCCTTAATGATAATTGTCTGATTCTCAATGTTGTGGGTAACTGTGCCTTCTAAATTTCTACTTTAGTTGCCTCAAAGGCTTTGTATGTGGGTGGGGAGGGGGAATCTGAGGAATAAGCAGAGTTTTCCCTTTTTTCTTCCCCTCAGTTTAAAGCATGAGGACACCAACATGAAATTACAAGCAAAGTAGTACCCATCAAGAGAGGCTAGAGAACTGTAATATGGATGATTCAGCAATGATTCTCACTTTTCTGAAAGAGAAAACAATAAAGAGATGGGGAGAAAAGAGAGTGACTGGGAGGGGCAGGAGAGGGAAGGGAGTTTGAACAAGGGGATACATGGATAAAAAAATATGACTTCTTTGCTGTATGTGATGTGATGTGGGATGGGGTGGGGTGGGGTGAAGTAGGGTTGGGTGGGGTGGTGACAGTGACTGTGGTGATGGGGATGGCGGTGGCCGCTGAGCCAACAGTGAATGTGTGTGTGTGTGTGTGTGTGTGTGTGTGTGTGTGTGTGTGTGTGCTGAAGCATGGAGCTACCTATGTGGCACTATAGGCAACTAGCGATACTATATATGTTGTTTATAGTCTTGGTTCTAATCTTGCAGAGAACTTTGACTAATATGCTTCCACCATGATTGAAACCACAGAGAAACCTTTGGAATAATTAGATTATCATAGTTGAGTCCTCATAGCAAAATATGCTCTCTTTTAAATATCATCCCAGAGAGATTCCTTCCCAATTCTGTCCTTTCTGACATATGAGACACAGTGAGATGCCAGATGGCTATGAGAAAGAAGCTAAATCTGTCAGGAACTTGCTCTCAGACATCACAGACTCCAATAGCAATAAATCTGTTGGCTGTGAATCTCTCATTCTTTCATGTTTTGTTACAGAAGCCTACATAGACTGTGATGGCAGTCCTTATGGCATGGCAGTTGACTTAACACAGATTGAGGAACAAAAAGAGCAAAGCAAAGTATAATATATTTTATGACACGGTGTTAGAGGTGGCATACAAACCATAATTTTTATATATTTATAATTCCATGAACCATTTATATTGATCAAAACCAAAAATGTATTCTACCCAAATGCATGAATAATAAGCAGCAAAAAATATTTTGGACATGAGTTTAGCATATTTTACTTTTAATTAAATTAAATATAACAAATACACAAAATAAATGAAAACAATGCTATTGTAACTATGTACATGTTTATACTAACAATGTTAAATTAGGTAAATACATCCATTTGCACACTTATTTGTGAGTTTTTAATGATAAAAACATCCAAACTAATTTTTTTTCTTGTTTTTTGAACATGGATCATTGTTTCCAGCTGCCTCCTCTGCTGTGGAGTAATACATTCCTTCATTACAAACTTTGGAAGTTAATAAGGCAGGAAAAACATTATTCCTAGTCCTTTATCCCCCATGCTTTTTTAGTCTGTATAAAGCACCATTCTGTTTCCATCTTCCAGTAGTAAGTCAACATTGTTAGAGCCATATAGTAGTGGGAACATGCATTATTTTGATATGCAGTTCCTGGCTGATTTTACTTCAACCTCCCTGTGTTCACAAGCAACATGATATGGGCTTTAGTGATACAATTTATTCCATTGTATAAATGTATTCAATTATGTTTATCCATTCATCACTTGATAGACGCTTAGGTTTCTTTGGTTACTTCTATTTGATAACTTCTATAATAAACATAAAAGTTTTATTTCTATCCCAGTAAGTTGAAATAGTGTATTGCAGGAAATGATATTTTTTTTTAATTTTTGAAAACCAACCTCATCATTGGTAAATGGCACAGAGTTTTTCTTAATTAAAAAAAGTATATTCAGGGGGCTGGAGAGATGGCTCAGAGGTGAAGAGCACTGACTGTTCTTCCGAAGGTCCTGAGTTCAATTCCCAGCAACTACATGGTGGCTCACAACCATCTGTGATGACATCTGTATACGGTATACATGATAAATAAATAAATTTAAAAAAAAAAAGAAAAGAAAAAAAGAAAAAAAATTATATTCTAGAGACCAGGAATAGATAAAAACAATAAAATTATTCTTAATAATATTCTTCTAGATTTATAAATTGATACCTTGTCTAGTCATCATCAGAGAGTCTTCCTCTGTCAGATTGAGGCAGATGCAGGGATGGACCTATAGTCAAATATTAGGTGAAGAAAAAACTCAAATTAGAGACAAAGATTCCTCAACTTGTAGTTCAGAGAATCCTGTGGAAAGAGGGTAGAAAGCATTGTAGGGGCCAGAGGGGTCAAGGACACAAAGCAAACATGGTCCATAGTATCATCTAAACAGGGTTCATAGGGGCTCACAGAGATTTTGATAATCCCGGGGCCTCAATGTATCTTCATTAGTCCTTCTGTTTATATGTTATGGTTGTTAGCTTGATGTTCTTGTGGGACTTGTAATAGTGAAAGTTGAGAGCCTCTAACTCATTTGCCTGTCCTTGGGACCCTTTTCCTCCTACTGGGTTGCTTCAACAAGCCCTCATATGAGGGTTGATGCCTAATCTTATTGCATCTTGTTATGCTGCATTTGGTTGATAACCCTAGGGTGCCTGCTCTTTTCTGAAGAGAAATGGAGAAATAGTGGGTCTGAGAGAGAGGAAAGGTAGGGGAGGGGAAACTGAGAGGATTGGAGGAAGAGGAAATAGTTGTCGGGATGCATTGTATGAGAAAAGAATAAAAGAAAAATATTTAAAATAAAATTTCATCATTCTCCCCTTTCTTTATTTTTCCTTTCCAATCCCTCCTATGCTCTCTCCTTCAAATCCTTCCACTGTTTTCCCCTCAAATTTATGGCTTTGTGTGTGTGTGTGTGTGTGTGTGTGTGTGTGTGTGTGTGTTTGTATGAGTGTGTGAGTGTGTGTGTGTGTGTGTGTGTGTGTGTGTGTTTGTGTGACTCTGAAAAGGGAATGCTTGCCTAACATAGCATTTGGAAAGTGACTAAGCTACAAACATTTAAAGGAATAGAATTTTAGTTCTTTGCCCAAATTCTTTAAAATACATGTCTTTATTCATTTTACTCTTTCCTGAATACATCTTATATTTGAAAAATATTGTCTTCACCATACACTATGTACAATGAATATATACCATTTTAAAATAATAAAAATAAAAATGATTATTTTGACTTTATTTTATATATACTACAAAAATATTTTTGAGACTAATTTTAAAGTGGACAGACAGAATTTAGCAACAGTGTATTCTGTGAGATAACAAGGGAAATAAAAAAGAGCGGAACCAGAAGTAGTGTACTGGATTGCAGTGTTTGCAAAGGGAAATATCAAGGACACTAAACACTTTTGTATTGAAGCCAGACAAAAAAAGTGATCTGGTGATTAAATCATACAGCACTGCTAAAGTCATGTTCTAATTCTCATCAGATTTGAACCAAAGCATAGTGAAGAGCAAAATTCAACATTTGGAACTAGTACATGAATCCTAGACCAGATGCACAGGCAAGCCTTTTGCTCTCCAAATTCTAGATTGTAGCTTTTCATTTGTTCAACTTCCCAAAAATAATGTACTTAGTCAATTGAACAGATCATTAAATTCATCAAAAACATTACTTAAAACTTAGTATCACCTAACAGGAAGAAATAAGAACTTCATTTATTCCCAGAATTAGAATTAGGTGAAAATGTCCAATATGTCCAATTACTAGATACTTATTAATGGATATATTTAGTTGTTAAAGTACTTCTTATACTCACATATGTCAAGCATGGTGCCAATTGCTACCTAGAATAGAGTGACCTGGGAGAAAAGCTGAAACAATGGGCTGTTGCCTTTGACAACCTTCTGCCTACTTCTGCTATGCTTCTGTAAAGCCTTGCTTGCTTGCCTGCCCCATCTCGTTGTTTGAGAGTACACGGTGAAAATGTAGGCTAGATCCAATACGGAGGCCTTTTTCCATTTTGACTTTGGTCCACCCGTAACAACTTTCTTCCACATTTCATTAGTGTCAGAGAGCTTATTCCACAAACATTCCTGCAACACCCTGCACTGTATGTGTATGTGTGTGTGTGTGTGTGTGTGTGTGTGTAGTTTACTTTCTGAATGAAAGATGAAAAAATGATGAAGAATCTCTCTCTTCCAATTTTATATATACAGTTATATGAGTTTAAATTATCTTAAAAAGTCAATTCAAAATAAGTTATATTCTCATTACATCTTTCTCTAAGTTCTGTAATTTCCCATGTGGCTCTGAGACTCTTTTGTCATCTATGATATAAGACAAATTAAACTCTAACTTTCTGACAGAAAAAAAAATAAAATTTAAATTTTAAAATGTCATATACAAAAATATAACTTATTCATCACATTCTCCAGAGGAGAACACATCACCTAATGTTCAAGGTCAGACTGTATCAGTCGGCTTTCCTGTGCTTGGCTCTAACTAACTAATACTCTGTTACATCACACTAATTAATCCAAATGTCTATATGAGAAAACTAGCAAAACACAAAAGCTTTTGGGGGGTATTATATTCTAATATACAAAGTAACGATAAGTAAACAATGGTAGAAGTAAGTCATGTGAATCAAAGACAAAAAGGAGGTATAGTGGATAGCCGGATGGCTGGTATACTATATGGGGACATGGTAGCTTTTCCTTAAGAATTGTCTCTTGATTAATTGCCAATAAACAAGAATGAGGATGGTCTGAGCAAATTCCCAGGGGAAAGCCACTTTGAGGGCTCTGTGGCTATAAAGCAGATATAGTTGATGATTTTTTTCCACACAAATTTGAATGCGGGTCCTGAATGTTCACACAAAAATTAAATATACTTAGTGGGGGAAAATCCCATACTGAAAAATAAATACTTTGAAGTATTTAGTTTTTAATGATTTTGATTTATTTTAGCAAATTTAGACTCCTTAAAATTAAAAATTGTGATGGAAATTATTTATATCAAAGAGGGAAGGGTGAGTATTTTTAGAACAGGGCATTTGGCTGAGAAAAGTTATGATTAGACAAAGTCAGGAAAATGCAGTCTGGGCTTTCTGTGGATGAAAGACTTGCCTGGAGTGGCTTTACTACATGGTGAATATATCGTAGTTCATAAATCTTAACCTTTAGTCATTTTTTTCAAGGTCAATAAAATCCTTAAGTGGACTATTCACATTTCAGAAAATTTTACACAAGGGCAAAACCTAGGCAATATTGCCTTATCTGGCAAAACTTTGAATATTTGCTTCTCATTCTTTCTTGCTCTGGCTTTCTCTTATCTTCTCTCTTGTCCAGTATATTTATCTTCTCTTTTTCCTTCTTGTTAGGAACTTTTGTTTGTTTTGTACTGTCTGCCAGAGTCTTAGTCCCTTTCAGAAAGAGATAATTTATTCCTCATCTTTGAATCTTCAACATGAAGCACAGTAAATGTTATCCAAATGGAGAATTAGTAAATGCTGGTTTTTGTTTAGAATAAGAAATAAACCTAATTCTCAGAACATTAATTCCAGAAATTAAGAATAAACTAGTATTTAATGTTGTAATACTCTGTCTTGGTTGTCAACTTGAGACAAAGCAAGTCTCTGGGCTTGTCTGTGAGTGGTTTTCTAGAAGAAGTACACTAAATTAGGAAGACCCACACCAAATATGGAACATGTCACTCCATGAGAGGTGAAAATGAGCTGAGCATCAGTCATCATTGGATTTCCTGCTCTGAATACAGTGCCACCAGCCCCCTCAGGCTTTTGACACCACATACTCATTTTCATAATGAACTTTGACCCTGAAACTGTAAGTCAAAATCAACTACTCTTTCGTTAAGTTGATTTTTTGAAGAACTTCATCAAAGGGACTAGTATGCAACAGAAGTATACCTATGCTGGAAACATGGTTCATTTAACAATACTTTTAGTGGCTTTATAATATTTTAGGATAATGTGGGCTATATGATACTAGGGACCTCAGTTTCTAAATAGCTTCTAATGAAGTATTCCATTGATAATTTATCACATTTTCATAGCTAGCAAGAAGTACAATTAGGGATAAGAGAAGATATTATTATGATAATAAGATATTATAATTCTTATATCTTGTATTTCTTTTCATTTATAAAATAAAGTCTATTTTATCCATATATCCCCCTGATCTCCCTCCCTTTCCTCTTCCCAATCCCTCCCAGTCAGCCTTCAACCTCCCTCCATCCCCTCACCAAAAAGGGCAAGAAGTCTCAAGGTGGGTCAGCTCAACATGGTGTATCTACTCCAGGCAAGTCCAAGATGTATATTTCTTATTTTTTCATTGCTATGATAAAATATTTGACAGAATAGATTAAAGAAGTGATATTGCTCTATAGATTGTAAGTATAGATTATACAGTCAATCATGAGGGAAAAAAAAACTTGGAGGCAAAAGTAATAGAAGTGAACCCCACTATTTTAAAGGAGCTGCTGCTGATGGTATAATAATTTGAGTTTATTGAATTTTAAAGGTTTCCATGTTCGTATAAGTCTTTGGGAAAATACTCTAATTCTTATGTCTTAAAATAAGTTTGTACATAAATATATCCTACTAGAAATATTGTTAATATGAACAAAATATGTTCTGTCTTGTAATCACATATCTGTGAGTATATATATATTCGTGACAATTTGTCCTTTGTTTAACCATTTTACTGAGGTATCCATCATATCATATCATTCTGGAATATCTGAGGATTATATTCCAGGTTTATATCTGACTAGCTTGATGAATTGGGTAAGTAAATTCAGCACTTTCTGCCAGCAAACTTAATGACAAAATTAGAATAAGATCCTATTTCCTGAAGAGATAGCAAGCATAAGTAGGAATGTAATTTATGAGATTTGAATAGCTAAAGAGGATTTTCTTCTAATCTCTGGTAAAATCATGTTCGCATTACCCTTGAATATCTGTACCTCAGCATGCTTATCCTTTTCTGTTTATAAATACCAACTTCACTGGGAGTTTTTTCTGAGAAATTGAATACCTTTTTCAATTTATTCAATAATATTCAATAATATATTATCACATTTCTGAGGGATGCTATAGATATTTAACTTGGAACTCATGTGACATTGTGTTATCACGTTTAGACATTTAACTTACCAGTTATGGTGAAAACTATGATGATATAAAAAATTATCATGTGAAAAAATTTACAATGTATTGTTCAAACTATCAGAGAAAACCTAGAGAACTGTTATCAATGTCAATATTATATTCTATAAGAAATGAACATTAATATATAAACATTGGCCATTTCATTACATCTCTAGGACAAATATAGACTAAATCTATGAAAAATATATATGTGTGTGTATATATGTATATATATTCACATAGGAAACACACATATATATTCATATAGGACAAATACATTTATACATTTAAGTATATAAATTCACATAAAAGAAATAAGTTCATACATTGTAAAATTACTTATAAACAATGTCAATAACCAGGTAGGATGCTATGCAAAAGTGTGTGATTGAAACATTCTCCACTTTTGTTTTATGTTAAAAGTCAGGTCCAGCACTCATACAAAATAGGATGGTCCTTGATATTTTTACAGCAGCACAAAGGTTAATGTGCCAAACTTAAAATGTGTATAAGACATATAGAAAGAGAGACAGACAGAGAGACAGATACAGAGAGACATGAGAACAAAGAAAGGTAGAGGGAGGTAGCAGAAAGAAAAAGATATATATATATATATATTATAAACATGTAGACATATAATAAGTTGGGCAATATCTTCTTTAGTTTTCCAAGAATTTACGTATTCTAATTGAATCTAAGTCAGATTCACCCTTAGATTCTAATGGTTTATCAACATTGAAATTCACAAGGCACCCTATGGTGAAAACAAATCTTTTAGTTTTTGGTGTAATCTTAATATTAGGCATAATATCTGTTGAATGCTACAGTGTTAATTCCCATGGTCTTATATCTGTAGCAATAATACCATTTTTTCCAAGTGTTCATTGAATAAAGATTGTTTTACACCCATGCTAAGGTCTCTTTATGCCCTCATCAGTTTATTCAGATCAAAAATCTTTGCACACATGTCATAATGAATGTGTGGAAGTGAGGGTGTGCCTATGGGAATTGATTTTCTCTTCATACATTATGCTATTCTTTTGTCACTAAACCTATACTATGTCATAGTGTCCATGGAGAATGCAGAAATTTACTTGAGACAATAAAACATGTCTGTTTTAGGTCCATGTATTAGATAAAATAATAGCAGAACTAAACATACCAGAATTTAATTTGTTAGATTTTAATTTCTGGTAAGTTCACTTTACTATTCTACTCAGTGAATGTACATAATAAGGATGATTCATTTAAAAATATTAACCAGTCATTATCTGACCTATTTTCTTATTTCTGTCATTATTTTATCTTCTATATTCCTACTTGCATTTGTTAGTCTTCCTTGTCAACATGCCTAGATTTTAATCACCATGGAAACACAATGTCAATGTGTCTATGAAGGTGTTTACAGAAAGCTTTAACTGAGGAGAGATTGCCAGACTCTCTTTCTCTGGCAGATATGACGAAGGGAGATCCAGACTAGCCAGCCTTTTCCTGGGGTTGGAGCAGGATGATGAGTGTCTATGACCTAGCACACCCTAGCCACTGGGGGAAATCACACGCTGAGTGGGAAGGCTGAGTGAAGCAAGCATTCACTTTATTGCATCAGTCTGGGGCTTATATAGGGTTGTGAGAAGGGGATGGGAGTCTTGGGATGGGGTAGATGGGGAAAAAGGGCCAATAGTATTTTACCATGTTAGCAGAGGCTAGGCAGAGGCAGTCTTAGATCAGGCTATGCTGAGTCACTCACATGTGGAGTTTATGGACAGAGACAGGTCACTAAAATCTAGGAAGGCTTAGGAATTTATACTAGGCCTCAACACTGTGGCCTCAGAGGGGTCCTCAGAAGACCATTTTAAATGTAGGAACATAACAGATAAGCTGAGGTCCAAGGTAGAATAAAAAAGAGTTGGCTGAGCAGCAACATTTATTTCTCTTTGCTTCTAGATACAACCTACCCAGCTGCCTTCTTCTCCTTAATGGAGAAGTCACCCACACAGTAACATTTTAATGCATTTATGCAAAATGTCCCTTATGTGTATATGAACTAATTGACTTGCACATCAAACCAAATAACAGTCTGGTCTAATGGTGGAAAGAGAACAGAGTGTGTTGACCTTATTCAGAAATAACACTTTATGCATATACTAAGACACTCTACTCCATTTTTACCATACTCACCAGTGACCACCTGGACTATTATCTCTTCTAGTGAATATTGATATTCTCATCTCTCATGTAACCTTAATGTGTGGACCACTTAAGTTGATCATACAACCAATTCTTTAAAAACAATAATGTGCATTTCTTCCAATAACAAAAATACATGTTTCAAGGGGTGCCAGGTCTATAGTTTCATTGATGGGTGTTTGCCAAAAACACTTTACTTCTCAATTGACAGATTCTAGTAGTTCATGATATTGCTTTGAGTATAAAATTAAACTCTAACAAGTATCATAAGTCAAAATCAGACTACATCCTGTACCTGTACAGCTATTTTAAAAAGTATATAATGTTATAAATAACAGTTGAGCCTTTCAGTAGAAAATAATACTAGAAAAAGAATCAATGCTGGTATTACTGACTTTGAAAGCAAACTGGGAGGTTTTGCAACAGAATGTTTAAGGACTGGGGAGACAGGCCAGTCAGCAAAGTATTTTGCCTGCATGTGTGAGGACTTGGGTAAGAAAACTGGTTCCTCAGTGTATGCTTTCAATAGCAAAACTAGGTATATGGAGAAAGATAGACCGTTGTGGCTTTCTGATTAGTCAGTCTATTCTAAATGGTGAAATCTTGGTACAGTCAATAACCCTGCTCCAAATATAATGTATAGGGTTTTTTACAAAAATACTTAATATCAACCTTTGCTTTTCTCTCTCTCTCCTTCTCTCTCTCTCTCTTTCTCTCTCTCTCTCTCTCTCTCTCTCACACACACACACACACACACAAAGGTACTCATCCAAAACACATGTACACAAAAGGAATTAGTATACACATATGTACATATTGACAATTAAAAATAAAGGCAATATTTCCATAAATATTTAATCATAGACCTGGTAAGACACATAAGATACATATATGCTCATGAAAAATATATACCAAAGTTGTACACAAGTATTAATTTATTGAAAGGGTAGTATAGATTCAGAAAGAAAATTGAACAAGCAACACTACTTTTCATCCATTCTAATAATCAATAAATAATATTAAAGAATGTAAAATCAAATCAAAGATGATTTTATGCTTTGAAATTATTTCCATTGTGTCAATAGATAATCTATGTCACCTACCATAAAATATTCTATAGTATTTGTTACTTCTTTGCTGTGTTATTTTTGAATATGAATAATTACTCTCCTGGGTATAGATTATATTGCCTAGTAAAATGATGCCCTATCAAACAATAAAATTTTTGCTAAGCAACTTTTATCACTCGCCTTATGTTCTCTGACTTTTTGAGTCACTGAGTATGATTTTGATTCTTTTATGCTGTGTTTCTACAATACATTGCTAAAACTGGGGGGGGTACCTTAACTATTATGCTTGCCTTGATTATATATACTCATGTATTTCTTACTGTGTGGGACTCAGGAATGTATCTGTTACCAGGGGGTGATTTTTCTTATTTAAATGATATAATTTAAAAAATGTTAAAAAGTACCAGAATGAATTGCCAAAGTAGGATCAGGGAACAATATTAAGAAGATAAGGGAAAATTTGAGAAGAAAATATATGATATTGAATATAGACACTAGGCTGTAGAAGAAATTGTGTATGATAGAGGAACTTGAGGATCAAACAAGTCTTTAAAAGTAGCAGCAAATACCCTTACCAGCTGAGCCAATTCATGGTCAAGACTATGAGGACTACCTAGGGAAGATCTGTTCTCCTATTCAGTATGAACAATCTTCAGAAGTATACAACTCTCTCCATCATTAGTCCTTAATGTTATACTAGCCATCTCTCAGGGGAGATGTCCCGACCCGCGGGACTTCAACACGGGAGACCACCTACAAGAGAGAATGAAGGGAAGGGAGACGCAAAGGAAGGCAGCAGGTCAAACGGGATTCTGATCGAGCTGCAGTTTATTGCAATTCTAAACACGCTTATATAGCACAATATGGGGAGGGGA
>PVIH01008054.1:46182-94972 GCA_004025045.1 Sigmodon hispidus
GCCAGGGGAGCAGGATATTGGCAGGGTAAAAGGGTGACTGGTCTTGCTTCAGGGGAGAGTTGCTAGGTAACCTAACCATAGAATATTCTTGCTATTCTATTCTTTAGAGCTACCTTTAAGGGAGGACTGCTACATAACCTAGCCACAGAATGTTCCTGTTATTCTATTCTTTAGAGTTACTTCTCTGTCACTGTGAAGCGAACCAGAACATCTCTTTTACTTTGGGAAAAACATCTATTCTACCTGGGAGAACATCTATTTTACTTGGGAGAATGTCTATTCTTCTTGGGAGAACATTGTGCTGGCTCAGTGGCTGGTTTCTCAGTCAGTTCCCATGGGCGCCTTTAGCTAGAGGCCTAGAGGCTCAAGCCAGGGTCTTGGTCCCTGACAGGGAGAAATGAGGGCAGCAGAGAAAAAGAGGTAAACTAAGGAGCCATAGAAGGGAAAAAACTCTTTTTCCTATGATTTTTACAAGTTAAGACAATCTCACAAACAAGATTATAAGCCACATGTATAGTCACATATGTGTTTTGACTTCCTTATGACATATGCTACACTTATTTTCTCTTTACCATAATTTGTTCTTATCAGCCGTTAAACTTGTACAATGTACCTCAGAAATAAATTAATGATCTAATTACAAAAAGAATGTTCCTTAAATTAAGCATTTTGAAACATTTTGCTATTGTTTAATTTAAATTTTGTTATTGTATAACATTTAAAGTTATCAGAACAATGTATTGTTATGACACTTGATTTTACATTCTTTAATATTATTTATTGATTATTAGAATGGATGAAAAGTAGTGTTGCTTGTTCAATTTTCTTTCTGAATCTATACTACCCTTTCAATAAATTAATACTTGTTTCTCAGGCTTTATTTGCTATAGTAGATATTATCCTTAGTAGCAATATCTCAGAAATTGTACCAAAGTTATTGTTTTGACATCCATGTGACCTTTAGGATAGTTTATACTGTATTGTCTAAGCATATTTCATAAAAATATGCTTTAATTTTTATTATTCAGACTAAATTATTAGAGTTATATTGCTTCACCTCTACTGCAGTACCCATCTAAAGTATGTGACAAGAATCTTTCTTCAACTTCTATGTGTCTCCTTAATCCTTTGTAGCATTTATTTTTGTTCAACAAGAATCAGTTATACAAATAAAAATAAAAGTACAAAACTAAGAAATTCAACTATGAGGCTCATAAATGCAGTGATTAAAAATGAGTTAATTTTTATAAATGAGTGCTGTCTAAAGTAATAAGTAGTGCACAATATATAAACTTGTACAGACCCTTCAAGGTTGCCTACCATCACTGTCTTAATCAACAAAAACATTTTAGTGTGCTATTCAAAATATTGTTATTTTTTTAGAACTACAAATTTTACTTTTACAAAAAATGTTTATTTGAAAATGTTTACTAAATAAACATTAGTTAATCATTATGCTCTGATTTGCTCATATTTAGAGTGGAGTTTAGACTCTAACCTAATCTTGAGGCACTAAATTATATGGGTTGCTGAATACTAAATAAAAAACTTCTTAATATTACAACTGTACCCATCTTTTTATGGTAGAAGAATGTGAATCCAGGAGGGGTTAGCTCCCTGAAAGTTACACAACCTAAAATTAGGATTCCTAAATAAACTTATTCACTGTAAAAAAAAATAACCATTCTTGAGCGATAACAGAGGGAAAGCAAATAAGCAGGAAGAGATTCATGAACAAGATATCAATCTAGTTATTCTTACAGGGTGATGGGATTGGGATTTCCAGGTGCTATCAAAGGACACAGACAATTCCAGTTGTTGTCTACACTTGGAAATTTATGGTTCCAGTAATCACAGTGGGAATAGGAACAGGCAGAAAAGAAGCTAGGAAGTATTCCCATAACATAAGAAGGACCATTTACAAAATCAGAAAGGTTTAAATATTTATCTGAAATAAACAGTTGAAAGTAGCTTAATAATCTCAGAATTTACTGATAGTGATTTTCCTAAAGATTTCTACTTGAAGTATTTGGGTAGATGAGCTCAAAACACCTCAAGTTGTAGGAAATAAATTTCAATTTTTAAAGCCAAGCACAGCAAAGACATTCTGAAAATACTTAAGAAATATCCAATAGCATTTGGATATCAATTTAATTAACCACAGAGAGTACCAAGGAATCAATTTTCGCTTTGTTTGCCAAATGAATTTTCAGTCACGGCAAAGATGAAGAACACCTAAGAAGAAAACAGTTGAATAAAGCGGTGGGGGTGGGGGGCTATATGATGGGAAGCTGCAAGCCAAGGTGGCTTTGTCATGCTCCCTGAAGATACTGGGTAGTATCTATGGTGTAAATATCTATCATTGATTTGGTATCCCCCCAAAGACACACATCACATTGATGGATATTGGAGCCTATACATCGACTGCACATTAAATAGCAGCTGCATGATTTTCTTTTATCCAGTTATAAGAGCACAATCACTTCTTGAAGCATTATAGTTTAAGCAAGAAACTCATTTTATCAGCTGACAATTCCAATTAAAAGGCCTGCAAAAAAAAATTTTTTAGGAGAAAGAATACAGGCATCTAGCTTTTGGATATATTTGCCAGAAATTGCTAGATAACTACAGCTCTAACACTGCATGAATAACAATTTGTATAGAAAAGTGAGCAATATGATCAAAGAGTAATATGGTTGTGTTAAACTTGAGTTTGCCTATAATAAACTCAGAAGTTTTTCTGTTCTGCCTGGTTTTTCACAGTCACAGCTAGGTTCCTTAGTCACATGAAATAATTGACTAAGAAGCTCCATATTACAGTAACTGCTAGGCCACTAGTTCAGGCATTATTGACCCTATCTTGTGCTTAAATGAAACCATGATTTTATTTATGATTAGCCATGTGGCTTTGTACCTTTGCTTCATTGCAACATTCTCATCTTTCTTCCTCTGTGTCAGGCTGGCATCTACTGCTTTGTCTTTACTCTTCCCAGAATTCTCCTAGTCTTGTTTCTGTACCACTACTTTCTACCTATACTGGCCAATCAGCATTTTATTAAACCAATATAAATAACAAATCTTTACAATGTACAAGAACATTATCCCACATTTAGCCCTGAGAAAAAAACCCTAAATCTAATAATCTTTGTATAGCCTTTTTCCTGAACATTATCCATAACAACTTGAAGCCAACACTCTAAATGAAGACAAATATTCATAATTTTTTTTGGAGGAGGCATGTGGGCATAGTTTTCTAGACTACTTCCTGCTGATTGGGAGTGCTGGTAATCTTATTGAGATCCAAGGAAAAATTAGAAATTAATTGAAGTTCTAAGTATAGTAGTCTGTGAGTCTGGAAAATACCCACCAACGGACTTGAAGCTGTTTTGGATGCAAACTCAGAGAAAACTACAACAGAGGTAATCTGAAATGGTGAGTCATATGGGGCATACATTGCCATTAAAGAACTTTTAATGGATATTCCTAAATCAAATCTTATTTTCTTTAACCCCAAATAAATCCAGAACTTCTCATTTTCTGTAGATATTGAAATAAAACATCTTCTTCAAAGTGCTATATATTGTGACTTAAATTTTGAAGTCAAGGCATTTTTAAAAGTATGCAAGTTGGATTGATGGAACAACATTTATAACCAAACGTTTCTTAGCAACTCTTGTCCCTTCCTCTGAAGTACAATAACACACAGTATCCAGACTCTCCGTGTATTTTTTTCCATCTTTACCTGTTTAAGAAAAAAAAAAAAAAAAAAAACCTCAACATTTTATGAACTTTATTTTTTTTCCCCTCCCAAGCCTACATGTATTTATCTGAATCTGTCTTCACTGTATATCTTCATTTTTTTCTTTTTTTATGATAAGTATTTACTTTATTCTGTTTGCTCTAATGAGCTTTCTGATGCAAAGAAAGGAATATGAACATAAATGAAAAGCTTTAGATCCTAAGTACATAAATGCTCCTGTCTCGGGTTGTGTTAAATCTTCACTGTTAGCACCATTTTTTTTCCATTTAGTACCATTTCCAAAGTAGGAAAGAGTTGCATAAACTATGTGTTGTGATGTCCCTTTAATGGGCTTTCTTTTTATTATGAATAAAGTCATGTTTTTTATCCATGTTTATCCTTGTTCAAGCTCCCTTCCCCCTCCCACCAATCCACTAAGTGGTATGCTTAAGATTAAAGCTTTGTAGCTAAGAGTAAAGCCTCAGCTATGGTTGTTGGTTTACCCAGCTTTTTGGTCTATGAGAGCTTAGCTTCATGGCAAAGGTACTGGCAGGAGCCACATTTATCACACCAACTCTGAGAAATTTTAGGGTCCACACTGCCACCAAATAGAGTACTACCATCTACTGTCCATATACCTCATTTAACTGTTGGGTAGCAAGGCTTCATAAAAGAGGCTCCAGGTTTTTTGCCACCAACGCTGATCCTAGAAGCCTCTCTTTAGGGAGCTGTGTCTCTGCTCCATACCAGCAAACAGAGCAGACCCCAGATAATGCTACCACCAAGAAGCCATGCTTGACTCTGTTGTATTTTTGTCTGTATAAACAGAAACCATTTGTCCCTCATATACAGCTTGTACTTCTAGTTTAAGCCAGCACACCAATCTATACCACTGTCCACTTTAGAGACAAGATGAGAAAGTTGGTTCAGGCTACATTTATGTGTTCTAGAACTCCTTTTTAAGCTTTCTCAGGCTTTATGTGGATGTATGTGTACTACATTGGAGCATCATTTATAGCTGGAAGATTTTCTGTCTTGCCTGACTTCTCTCAGCCCTAACCAAGTTCTGCAGTTGTTTATAAAATAATTGACTGGTAACTTAATATTACAGTAACTGGTAGGCCAGTAGTTTAGGAATATTACTGACTAGCTCTTATGCTTAAATCAACTCATGGTTCCATTTTCCTTCCTCTGTGTCTGTCTGGCATCTGGTGCTCTGAATAACAAATCTTTACAGTGTACAAGTGCATTGTCTCACACTACGCTGATAATAATACTTGCTGTAAGGTTGTTTTTTGGGGTGTTAGTTATAATTCCATGCATATTTTGGAAAAAAGACTAGGAATCAGGCACAGCAACAATTTCCTTACTCTATGATATTTCTCAGATATGTTTTCCAATTTAAAGCCACTAATAATAACAAAACATTTCACAAAGGTGAAAATCTGATAAATCCCCTAATTATTGATATGTATGTACCTCAATGTAGCAATTCTCAGGCTCTTACTCAGCATTCACTTGCTTATGTTGATGTGTATCATTCTAGCTAACATGCTAATTTAACATTGGAAAAAAACAACTTGAACTCAGTTGCCCAAGTAGGTAGATAAATTCTTTTTGCTTATCTTTTACTCATTCATGAACACATCAAGTTAGAAAATCCAGTGCATGCTAAATATTTATCACTGTATATCCATAAACTTTATTAAACCTGTGTATCATTTAACAATATGCTTGTCATGTCCTTTCAATGAGAAACCTGTGGAATGATGAAAATATAACCTAGCATTGTAGGGATATCTATTAAAGGAGACATAAAATAATCTAGCCCAGGGCTGGAGAGATGGCTCACTGGTTAAGAGCACTGACTGTTCTTTCAGAGGACCTGAGTTCAATTCCCAGCAACCACATGGCAACTAACAACTATCTGTAATTTCAAGATCTGACATCCTTACACAGTAATACATGTAGGCAAAACAACAATTCACATAAAATAAAAATAAAATATTAAAAAAATAATCTAGCTCAGAAGGAAATAAGTATTTTATTCCATAGCACTTACTCTATATAAGATAATTCTAACTAGTACTATGTCAGGAATAACACATTGGCTAGTTGAATGATCAGCATTTAGAACAGTAAGAGTAGTGTGTACTGACACTACTCTAAGAGACATAAAATGGGGAATGAGGTGAACATTATTGAAATTAAAGCACAAGAGTTCACACACTTTAAGAATAACCACTATCTAGCCTCATACTAACCCTGAAAGACTGTCCTGGTTCTGAGATCACATAAATGACATTCAGGTCTACTCTTTTTTTATCATGTCCCTGGAGAGTGTTGGCAATACTCTTAGGAAAAGAATAAGAATAGGTAATAGAGCCACATTGAAAGGAAGAATTAATGCCAGAAGGAGAGAAAATGATGAAAGAAAGATGCAATCTTCACTGGAGAAAATAGGGCAGAATTAACAGCAAAGCAATTATATTCACCTAGCTCAAAATAATTAGATTGATGTACTAAAGTCACTGAATTTTCTATCATCTACTAACTATGATGGAAATTCTCAATGTCAATCTGACTATTAATATCACCACAGAAATGATGGGGGTATCTGTGGGGGTGATTACAGAGAGGTTTAACTGAGGAAGAGAAGCACATTCTAAATAGTGGCCTCACTATCATATGAGTAGGGCTCCTGTACAGAATAAAAGGAACACAGCAAGCATTCATCTCCCTCCCTCTGTTTCTGAATGTGGACACAGTATGACTGCTGCCTCAGGTTCCTGCCATCATGGCTGCAGTCACATTTACCAAGATACCTTCCCCTCCATAATGACAAAATCTTCAAATTGTGACTATATACTAGAAGGTTCAAAGCATTCTTCCCTCTAAAGTCATGAATAAAGTCACCTCAAGGGGCTGAGTTATGACACAAATGGTATAGAAGTTAAGGATACTGACTGCTGCTTTTTTAGAAATTTAAGAGTTTGATTCTCAGTACCAACATGGCCACTAACAACTGTCCATAACTCCAGTTTCAAGGGAACTGATGACTCTTCTGGTCTCCATGCCTACCAGACAAGCAGGTGCTTCCATAAACAAAGGCATGGAAGAAAAAAAAAACCCACATACATATAAAGCTAGAAAAACAAATAAGCTTCTCTCAAATCTTAAGAAAAATCCACCCAGTATTTTTATTAAGTATAATTGTTGAACAGCTAGAACATTAAACACACAGGTTGCTAGAAAAAAATAGATACATGGTAGGAAACACATCTGGTAAGTCAGAAGTTGAAAAAACGGACTGCACCAAGTGATTGCCGGGATATGGCAAACAAACTGCATATATTATAGGTTGGAATACAGAGTGGTAAAAACTGTTTTTAAAAACCAGTAGTTTCTTAAGAAATTAAACATAGCTCTACCATCTGTTCCAACTACCCAACTTTTAGGTATTTTCCCAAGAGAGATGAAAGCATATGTTTAAAAAAACCTGAGCCTTGTACACAAATGTTCATAGCTTTTTGTAGAGCTATAGGTAACAAATTTCTGTCAAATATAAATATACTATTATTGATATATTCATTCAACAAAATACTACTGATTGGAATAAAAGACAGTTTTTCGCTCATTGCACATTTATACTTGTTTTATTTAAAAAAGAATTTTAATTGAAATAAAATTCCATCACTTCTCCTCTCTTTTCCTCCTTCCAGTTCCTCTCAAAAATCCTTCATCAAACCCTTCCATGCACCCATTCCTAAGTTAGTATTCTCTTTTTCAATTATTATATTTGTTATATAGTTGTGGGTCTGTGAGTGCCAAATATTTATGAGTTGAGCCTGTTTTTGTTATTTCTGTGTATGATTTCAGGACTGATCACTCTGCACTAGAAAACCAATAAGAGGGATCATTCTTTTAAGAGATTAATTCTCCTTCATCTAGGAGTCAAAACTGTCTGTAGTTTTTTGTCTACTGATACAACCCAAGATAATTTCCCCATTCTACTTCAACATGTCTATTGATGTTGATATTATTATAATCTTATTTATGCAACCCCTTTGAAGAAAGACATTTTTATAGCAGACTTCATGATACTCTGAATTTTTCAATTTTTCTTCCCCTTCTTTTGTCTCATTCCATGAGCCAAAGATGTAAAGTCATGAGGTAGATGCTGTATGTTGAGGCTGGGATCCCCAAGAGCTGTTGATTTCTGTAGTATGCTTGAGTATGGCTTTCTGATAGTCTCCACTTGCTGAAAAGAGAGGCTTTTTGGTGAAGGGGAGAAGCAACACTTACCTATTGGCATGAGGATAAGACTGAAAATATAGAAAGGGGTTATGCAAGTCTAAGAAAGTGAAGGTTGTTGATTTTTTCCTAAGGTCCATGACACATTAGTCCTGGGAAGTTAGCTAAGTTAACAGTACAAGACACAATGGACTTGCTGATGAGTAGGCCTTAAGTCCAATTAGACAGTTACTGGTTCGCATTGATATGTGACTGACACTTCTTGAACCTTATGCATGTCTTGCCATGCTGGTAGTAATTTTCATGGCTAATATGTGTTGCGGCTGAGTAGCACTGTTTGATTACTTCCCTCCTTCAGCACCTGGTATAGTATTTTATGGGGTCATGAAAATTAAAATAAAGGAAAAATTCTTTCAAGTCATATCCAATTGAGTAATCTGAGTAGTGTGTCTTAAGTGTATAGCATAACGCAACCATAGAAAGTAGACTAGTATGAAGGGGCCACTGGTGAAGACGAATGCTTAGGTGGAAGATATGAGGTGGGAGGAGCTTTAGCAAGGAGAAGGGGAGACCAACACAAAAGTAGGAGAATGAGTAGCTGTTGTAGAATATTATTTTATAATGTGTTACATTTGTTTATGCTGTGGAACATTTCTTTAATGATGAAAAGATGTGTTGCATCCTTTTATGTTGCATTTGTTTAACTCTGTGAAGCTCTGCTGATATAAAAAGCAGCTCAGATGATAATATAGAGCTGAATGGCCAATAGCGAAGCAGGAGAAAGGATAGGTGGGACTGGCAAGCAAAGAGAAAAAGATAGAAGTTGAAAAGAGAGAAAGGGATCAAGAAGGAATAAGAGAAAATGAGAAGAACATCAGGAGCCAGCCACCCAGCTATACAGCAAGCCACAGCATAAAAGTGACAGGTATACAAAGTTAAGAAAGGAGAAAAAAAGCCCAGAGGCAAAAAAGTAGACAGAATAATTTAAGAAAGGCTGACTAGAAACAAGCCAATCTCAGTCTGGATGCTCATAAGAAAGAAAAGTTTCCATGTGGGTAAATGGGTGGTTGCTCCCATAAAAAAGCAAAAGGCAAAATAATAATAATAATAATAATAATAATAATAATAATAATAAAGCAACCAGCTACAAGTAACAGCAAGGATGCTTGATAAAACCTTGAGAAATAATATATAGCATACCTACAATCATTATATTTTAACTATATATTATGTATTTTATGTATAATTTTAGGAAGTAAAGGGACTAGGGACAGCAAGGCTCCTTTCAAGAAGCAAACAATAATCAGTAATAATAATTAATAATAGTACCAGTCACTAGATACCTTTCAAAAGCTTGGTTAGAGTAGTCCAAGTGACTTCCAAATAGTATTGATTTGCAAAGTTTGTTTGAAAAGCAAAGGCTATTTTTAAAGACAATAAAAACCAAACCTCATGGTACACATATGCAAAGAGTCTAAGATACAGAAAATGTCTTCTGCCTCCAAAGTATCACACTGTTTGTTTTCTGTGATATAAAATTCTACAAAATTGGGGCTGGAAAGAAAGAAAAATCAATGGCTGCTTTTCCAGAGGAGTGGATTTGATTTCCAGCACCCACATACCATCTCAGCTTTCTCTAACCCTAGTTCCAAGGGATTTAAAGTCATATTATAATCTTATTTGTCTCTGAACAAACATGGTATCCTTACATACATTCAGTAAAAAAAAATTCATACACCTACAAAATAAAAAATAATTTTTAACCTATAAAATGTAAAAGCATTCATTATGATCAATGGTAGATGAGTGGCCGTGAGTGAGGTGCAAGCGAGAATCTCAAAGGTGAAAGGAAACTATCATGATTGGTATGATCATTTTCTTAATTGTGATAATATTGCTACAGGTGTATAAATTTGCAAGAACTTACCAAAGGCCAGGTGGTAAGTGCATGTGGGGTAATTAATGAGGTTAGAAATGTAGTAGTGTTAAATGCTCACCTCGTTAGTGCAAGGCACTGGTTTATACCTAGGGCTATGGATAAATGAATAAAAAATAATAAATAATCAAAGGTGGAGGAAATCAAATTAAAAATTTAAAAATATTGCTCATAACAGGATTCATGGTGATGATAAAGTTTGAAAAGGACTTTAAAAGAGAAAGGAAAATGCTTACGTTGCAAAAGCAACAGCTGTGTAAAGGCTCCAGGGAAGGCTGGCTGTGCCTGGCAATGAAGCCAGCTCCCCTTGAGGTCACTTGGAAAATGAGCACGGGGAAGACAGAGACCTTGGATCAAAGGAGCCCTGTGGCACAGCTGAAGAACAATGACTTCTACAGAAGCAGAGTGACAACTGGGTGTTTTATCAGAGGAAAGAAACAATCTTTTTATATGTGAGAGTAATATTCTTACGGCTGTCATAGGTATAGTCTTTAAGGAAAGAAAAGTAGAGGCTGAGAGACCAACAAGGAGGCTGTAGTGGAGAGCAGGCATTATCACCTTGACCTAGAGGCATGACCTTTGGGCCTTGAGGTCCCAATGATCCAGGCATGGCCAGAGGGCCAGTTTAAGATGGAGCGTTTGCCATCCGGCTTCTTATTTTTTCTCTTTCCAGCTCTTGGTTGGAGGACCTGACCTGCTGAGCTTCAGCTATGTGAACCAGTCCAGCTTCCCAGAAATCACAAAACCAATAAATCTCATGGAACAGTGTGTTTCCTCCATGAACCTCCTAAATAAATATATCCTTTCTTATCAGTTGCCGGTGATTTGTGTTAATAGAAAGCAATTCCAATAATTTAGGCAAACAAAGAGATGGAAGCTTGAAATCTGAAGAACAGGCAAAGCAAGGAGGGAAATGGGTCAGGTGCTGCCCATCCTGCCTGTGTGTTTAGCACAGACAATGGTGTGTGTGAGAGGGGTTGACACAGAAGCTGTGGTGAGTAAGGGGCTTCTTGACCTGGTTTCTACTCTCATTTTCTTTCTGATTACTCATCTCTGTCATCTTTTAATTTTTTATATTTCTGCCAGTGTAATATCATCTAGGCACTCATCCACTGCAGTTGAGGTTTTTATGTGGATCTCTCTATCCTATCTGAAATTGTAAAATAAACAACTGTGTAGTAGATGTTGTCCTTGATGCTTTAATCTGAGACTCCAGATAAAGGCAATATGCCTGCTTATCTGCTGCTTCTTCTGAAACAATTCTTCAAGTTTCTGTCATTTTTTTCAATGAATTGCAGTTATTTTGGCATGTGTTAAAAACCTATCCAAATCAAAAACAGAAATATAATCTGTATTTTCCATTTTTTAAAAGCTATTCTAGTAGAAATTTTGCTCATTTAAAATATGTATGTCAATTTGTTGGGAAGCTAAACTTAATCTTTTAATTTAAATATGTTATTATCAAGAAAGCATAGGTCCAGAAAAATGAAAAGGCTATCATTACTGTGTGATCTAGGAGTCAATAACTTCATTATGTTTTTATTATAGGAAGATTCAGATCAATTACATCCTTTTAGATTAGTCATACTAGAATATTTATTTCTCATTTTCTCTCTTTCATTACCTTTCAAGTGATGTCTTATTAGGTGCATTCTGTTTATTCATTCATTGTTTTACAGTTTTTCCTTTGTAGAAATTGACCTTAAATTCTTCTTTTTTTTCTTCTTTATTTATTTTGTATTTATCAAGAAAAACAGTAAATTGAATTTAAAATGCTGATAAGTTAGCAATAACTATAAAGAAAATAAAAATCATAAGCATGACTTATCAAGGGTGATAATGCAAATACTTTGCTACACATAAAATTACTTTGTGTTCAGCTTTCCCTCTGAATTTTTTTTTCTATCCCTGTATATTCTTATTCAAGGTCCCTTCCCCCTCCCACCACATCAGGTCAAAAATGACCTGAAATTCTTCTTAAAGCAAGTAGAATAAAATTAATATATCAAGTGGATCAAAGACCTCAACATAAACCCAGCCACACTGAACTTGATAGAAAAGAAAGTGGGAAATACCCTCCAAAGCATTGGCACAGGTGACCACTTCTTAAATATAACACCAGTAGCACAGACACTAAGACCAACAATTAATAAGTGGGACCTCCTGAAACTGAGAAGTCAAGGATACAGTCTATAAGACAAAATGAGAGCCTACAGAACAAGAAAAAATCTTGACCAATCCTGCAACTGAGAGGATTGATTTCTCAAATATATAAAGAAATCAAGAAACTAGAGCCCCAAATCCTAAATAACCCATTTTAAAAATGGGGTTCAGAACTAAAAAGTGAATTTTCAACAGAAGAATTACAAATGGCTGAAAGGTACTTGAAAAATTGTTCAACATTTTTTTAGCCCTCAGAGAAATGCAAATCAAAACAACTTTGAGATATCACCTTAAGCCTGTTACAATGGCTAAGATAAAAGACAGAGATGACAGCCTATGCTGGAGAGGGTGCGGAGCAAGGGGAACACTCCTCCATTGCTAGTCAGGGTGTAAACTTGTCCAGCCACTCTGGAATACAGTATGACAGTTCCTCAGAAAACTGGGAATCACTATTGCCAAGGATCCAGCATATACCCAAAGGATTCACATTAATACTCCAAAGACATTAGCTCAACTATGTTCATAGCAGCATTGTTGGTAATACCATAAATCTGGAAACAATCTAGATGCCCCCAAACTGAAGGATGGATTAATAAACTGTGGTACATCTATACACTTGAGTACTACACATCAGTTAAAAAATGACATATTAAAATTTGCAGGCCAATTAATGGATTTGGAGAATATCCTCCTGAGTGTGGTATCACAAACCCAGAAAGAATCAGGGGATATACTCACTCATTAGTGGACTTTAGACAAAAAGGAAAAAACAAACAAACAAAAAGCAAAAACAAAGAGCACCCAAGCTGTAAAATGCAACCCCTGAAAAGCTTGGGATCAGAAGGATCTTAAGAGAGACATCCAGAGATTCCCATAGGAAGAGAAAATAGAGAAGATCTCCTTAGCTAATTGAAAACATAAGGAGTTGCAACCAAGAAGAAGTGGGAACAAATTATGTGAGAAGGGGAGGATTGGGTGAGAAGAGCAACAAGGAAGGAGAGAAGAGGATAAAAGGAGATGGAGATCTTAATAAAGGAAGCCAGTGTGGGGTAGGTGCTAGGGTCACCTACAAGAACTCACAGGACGTCCTGCCTAGGCCTCCAACCAATAGTGAAGGTGTTGCTTACACAAGACTTCCCCTATAATCAAATGAATAGACACCTCAAGTGCCATCACAGAATTTATATCCAACGATAAATAGAGGTAGAGGCAGAGATACATGGCTGAGCACTGGGCTGAGCTCCTAGTCCAGCTGAGAACAGGGGAGAAGAGTCTATTTGAGCAAGGGGATAGAGACTATGAGGAAAACCCCCACAGTGATGACTGGCTGGAGCTCTAGGGAGCTCACTGAACTAAGAACTGTCACTGGGGAACCTTCAAGAAAAGGAACTAGGCCCTTCAAGGGTAGACAACTGTCCACTGACATGGGCAGTATATAGAGCCTCTAAGGGAGAGATCAGACTGTACTTCTATGTGTAGAGCCCATTCTCTCCAGAGGAACACCTAACCCAGTCATGACATTTGGATGAGGAAATTGGACCTGCCTGGAGTGGATGCTATATTTATCCACCTTGACACTTCTTGCTCTTTTGAGGGAGGGAGTGGGGGGATGGTGAGGAGGGAGGTTGTAGGCAGACAGGGTGGGATTGGGAGGGGGAAGGGAACGAGAGCAAGAGAATACAAGGGGAAAAAAAGACTTTGTTTTCTAAAAATAAATTATTTAATTAAAAAAGAAATAAAGAAGCAGCTTAGCAGATGTGGCTCTATGTCACAAGGAGTGATTTTACTAGTAACTCAATATACTTCCAAATAGTAAAAATGTTGTTACTTTTTCTTTAATCACAATACTAATTAATAAAATCATTTCATCACTGAAAAAAACCAAAAACTAGTAAGTCAATTTTAAATGAAGAGTTAACACCAACAGCCAAGACAAATCTATACACATAGATGGGTTTATACTGCTGTTCTCATCAGCATCTATTTTTTCTTGACTTCCTAGATCCTATTTTTAAATGTGGTAACAATCCTCCACATGTTTCTCTTGAATAAATGCATTCTGAAGCTATATCACCTTACATACATGGCAGTTTTTTTTAACTAATCTTTTTTCTCATATTTTACTTATTTAAAAAGGGTTTTTCTTTCACATATACTCCTGCTCATGGTCCCTTCCCACCTCCCAATCCCTCCCAGTCTTCCCACATGTTCTGCCCACTCCATTCCCCCATACATTTCCCAAGGAGGTAAAGGAGTCCCAAGGTGAGTCAATTCAGTCTGGTGTATCCGGTCCAGTTCCCTCATTCCAATATTAAGGCAGGGTAGGTGTTCCTCTATAGGGAATGGGGTCTAAGATGCCAGTTCATGCACAGGAACAAAATGTAATCCTACTCCAAGAGGATCCACAAACCCCAGGCCATTCAACAGTCATTTACCTTTGGAGTTCCTTTCCCTGAAAGTCTCCCAGTAGCTGTTACTGATTCAGAGAGCTTATCTGAATCACAAATATTAGTTCTGTGTTAGTTACTTTTGAAATATTATGAGAACAGTTCCTGACAAAAATGATGTAAAGATTAAATATTGATTTAGGCTCATATTCTCATAGGGTTGTAGTCTATTCTAGAAAGAAAGAATGGTATAGTAAGCTTAGTTCATAACAGTAGTAGTAGGCATGTAATAGAGGCTGTTCTTGTCATTGCAGACCAGTAGTAGTCACAAAATATAATAATAACCTTAGGATAGAGGAAAAGCCTAACTTTAAAATACCCAGCCCTAGTGAACTGTTTCTGTCAGCAAGGACCTAACTCCTATGAGAATGTTCCTGAGAAAATGGAATGCTCAAGGGACTAAGAATTTGAATGATAAGCCTATGGGGCATTTTAGTTACAAAACCACTGAAGTTTTTAATTACTATTGCATTCTTGAAAAGGAACTAGGCCTTCCAAGGGTAGACAGTTGTCTGCTGACATGAGCAGTATGTATGTCGATCCTGGAGGGGAGAGGTCAGACTGTGTTTCTGTGCACAGACTGGCACTTCGGAGCCCATATTTGCCAGAGGAACACCTAACACAGTCCTTACATTAGGATGAGGAAAAAAGACTTGCCTGGAGTTGATGCTGAGCTAATCCACCTTGAGACTTCTTGCCCTTTTGGGGGATGGGGAGGAGGGAGGCTGAAAGCAGACAGGGAGGGATTGGGAGGAGGAAGGGGGAGATAGCAAGAGGATACATGAAAACAACTTTATTTTCTAAAAAAAAAAATAAAAAAGTAAATATTATAATTACATTTAACATAAAAAAAAATAAAATAGATTCACAATGACTTTAAATTTTGGAAAAAAAAGTCTTTCACAAAAATGTCAGAGCATCAGTTTCTCTGAAAAATACTTATCACTTGGAAAAATGAAAATAGAACAAAATAAAAAGTATTAGTGTTAAAATGCCTTGTTAAAATATTACATCAAATTCAGAAATGTTTGATATTTTTTGTTAGCCTACTCCCTTTATTTATACTAAGTTTAGGCTTTGCAAGTGTTGATGACAACAAAGAACTCAACCCTTCAATACACACACACACATGTATGCATGTTCACATGTGTACACACACACACACACACACACACACACACTCACTATTCACTGAGGACATAAAATTTACCTAGTCTTTTCCAGCAGATACACCAAATGTTAAAGGCAGCTGTCTTGAGTCTTGCACACACTACCAGTGCCTCATATCTTGAGCTCAAAATGCTGACCCTCTACTTGTGTATATTGTGGAATTCTTCATGCCTGCTTTATTTACTACAACCTAAACCATAGAATAGTCAGTGTCTCCAAGAACAAGTAGAAGTTCACTATGGAACAGAGTCAGTGAACAAAATCTCAGCCTCTATGATTTTGATTAGGATCATCTATAGACACATCCTATGTTTCAGTTCATCACCACAATTAATCTTTTGTTTTTCATTTCATGTCTCAGTTCTCACATTTTTTTCACATTCACTTCTTAATATCATCCCTCAAATGAATTATAATCAAATCCCTATTTAAGTTTCTGAGTTTTAGGTAGCCCAAATCAAAACAACTACCTCTGTATACTCTAAAATTATAGAGTCTTTAATTAGGAAACTAATATATATTATTAGTATACTCACAGCTTTTAAATACAGTCCATATGTCCCAATTTACAAACTGCCTGTGTCAAATAATCATCACAACAAAATGGAGGGCTTATTGTAAACTTTCTTTCTGGGTAGCAAAGTGTTAAATAGTTTCCTATAAAGATAGCTGACTTCCAAACCAAAATATATCTGATTTGAAACTAATATGTTTTCTATCATATTGATTCTCAAATCATGTTGTCAATAAAACATATCTCTCCCCAAGAAATTTTAATGATAATTCTGTGAAGATGGATAGACTACAGGGTTTGTGTATAACAATCTTCAAAGACTCCCAATGTCTGACAGTACCACACAGGTTGCATTTCAAAGGAAGACCTTCCTCCTTTGAGGGAGCCCTCCTGTTGTTTTGAGATTTTGCACAGCTGTTAATGCTGCTGCTCTGGATGGGTTCCAAATCACATAATTTCAATAGCCTATAAAATTTTCCCTTAAAATTCTTGAAACATCTATTGTTCTTATTTTTGCATTCTAGTATAGAAGAATTAGAATCAGTTAAGCATTCTGAAATAAATCAAGGTCTATAAAATTTTGGCAGGTTGTATATCAACAATAATGATTTCTATCTTCATTATGCAACAAAAGAGAGATGAGTTAAATCCTGATTGTAATTAAGTTCTAAACATTACATGTATTATTGTTCTGTTGTAGGGGAATTTGGTTATAACAATATATGAAAATTCTAGCTGCTATATTCACAGTAGGCATATATGAAGCAGAGTTAATAACCTATCATTTCTAAAAAATGTTTGTATGAATATTAATTCTTTTAAAATACTAGTTCCAAGAAATGTAATAAGCCAGGTATATAGTATGGGTTGAGTTAATTGTAGATTATTAAAATAATGAATCAGAATAAATTAAATAAAATAAAGGTATAAACTCACTTATGCAAAACCCAACAACTAATCCAAAAGTCATAGAATGATTCTATAATCTTCAGAGGAAACTTATAGTGTGCAACATGTTATCATATTGTGGACACATTATTAAGTGTTAACCATAATACTCATATTTGTAGCCATCAGGGAAAAGATATGTCAAAGTAGTAGATTCCATTCTCTAATAGTTGGCTGTACTCAAGTTTCATTTGATATTTTCTTTGGCATTCTACATACCAGATCCAGACCATCTAAAATTTGGATTATTCAGTTGGGCATCTTTGTATTCATATAAAATCAGATGTTGTATTACTAAGAAAAAGAAAGAAAGAATGGACAGTAGAGGGAAATTATATGGCACATATGGCATCTAAACTATACAAAATTATAGACAATAGATAGATATACCAGTTATGAATTGAACAATGTTGATTAATATTTAGGCTTGGTAATTTCTAAACTTGGAAATTGTATGCTTAACTAAACAAGTTATTTCAATGATTAAATAAAACAGTACATACTAAATGCCTTCCATAGTATATAACAAAATTTGTGCTACATAGGCAAGACAAAGAGTCATTCAGCTTTTGTTATTCATAGAAATATTTCTATTGATATAATACTTGGTTATTTTGAATAGATTTGGTGGGAGGGTGAAGAAATGAACACCTAAGATTAGTTTTATTTTAAAACGGTAGTTAGAGTATTATGTGTTTGCCAGTATAATTTGCCAGGCACTGATTATAGTAAAATCACAGTTCATTCATCATTTCACATAAATAACTGTATTAGTGAATAAGAGACGGAAAATTTTAGGACTGTTTTTGTCTATGGCTCCAAAAGCTTTCACATTATTATAACCATCAAGATTTTTTTTAAAAAAATCAATTTAAACTAGGCAGATTTTCAGTCTTGCCCAAGGTCACACAATATGAATGGTCAATTTCACAAGGAGTATGGCAAGTGATGTTTGCCTGGGGATATCACTTAATAAGCTAAACTACAAGGCTTGCCCAGTCTAGTTTCAAGTCATGAGTCCTTTAACCCAACCCTATTTAATTGAAGTTAATGATCCTTGTGAGGGCACAGAGTAAGGGACACATGGCAAGCAAGCAAAGATAAAAATGGAAGACAAGCTTCATTTTCAGAATAGACTTCCTGCTGACAAATTCAGATGTATTTAAATTTTCACAGCCTCAAGTGATAAAATGGTTTGACTATGTGTCAAATTAAGCAAATAAATTTCTCCAACCCTATGCTGATATTGTACTCAAAGGATGGCCTTGTTATTTTTTTTTTATATATATATACTGGTAGACTATCTTTTTTTTTCTTCTTTATTTTGTATTTATCAAAAAAACAGTAAAATGAATTTAAAATGAGAAAAAGTTAACAATAACTATAAACAGTCCTTGTTATTTTTTAGCTGACAAAGAATGTGCAAAATAATAGGATTACATGACTTTTTCTTAAATAAATTACAAAATGTGGCCTTTATAAGTCTATAGTCCAGCCTACTGGTGCTTGCTGGTAATCACCACCAATATGTGGCAGGAAAATTGTGAATTTAAGGCCAGTACAGTGGGATACACTTAAAGTTAAAATTAAGATTTGAGACCATGTGTCTTAAATGAAATAATATTAAATATTTATATTGTTTTACAGAAAGCATTAAATACTTTTGACTAAAATATCACTGTATTTTTCTCATATTTTGATGTTTATCATACAATTTTTCATAAATACAAAATAATTGCTTTTCTGGCAATAGCTTCAGATATCTAAAATCAAAACACAGAAGAGAGTGTTGGACTGAACATTTCCTAAATTCATGTAAAATATACATGTAAACAACTCCAGAGAGATTATGACCAAAGTGCCTTTTCCACAGTGAAGCCCTTCTTCAGTAAGAGGGCTCTCTTAACCTAGGAAAGTCTGACAGAGAAATATACCTTTAACAAAAGAAACACTGGAAAGGCAAACACTAAGGCATAGTCTCCCTCCATTTTGCCATCTCATATCTGACTCACCATTAAATTGCCTCTTTTCTCTACAGTTTTTGGAAATCTCTTTTTCCTTTAAGGTTCTTAAAATTCTTTCATTCCAGAGATTCAAGGATGGTTCAACATACAAAAATTGTCAATATCATCCATCATAAAAGCAACCTAAAAGAAAAAAAAAAACTCACATAATCATCCTTTTACATGCTGAAAATGCCTTTGGAAAAAATCCATTATCTAATCATGATAAAAGTCTTGGAGAGATCAGGATAAAGGGAAAATACCTAATTATAATACAGACAGAAAGCTGACAGGCAGCATCACACTAAATGGGGAGAGACTCACTAAAATCAAGAACAAGACAAGGTCTTTATAGCTATTGTTAATTTATCAGCATTTTAAATTCATTTTACTGTTTTTCTAGATAAATACAAAATAAATAAAGAATTTAAAAAAAAGAAGAAGACAAGACAGCCAACTCTCTATGTATCTATTCAACATAGTTTCTGAAGTTTTGCTAGAGCAATAAGAGAACAAAAGGAGATTAAGGACATATAAATTGTAAAGGAAGAAGTCAAACTATCATTATTTGCACATGATATGGTAGTATACATAAGTGACTTCCAAAATACTACCAGGAGGGGCTGGAGAGATGGCTCAGAGGTTAAGAGCACTGACTGTTCTTCCAGAGGTCCTGAGTTCAATTCCCAGCAAAACCACATGGTGGCTCACAACCATCTATGATGAGGTCTGGCGCCCTCTTCTGTAAAACTGTATGCATAATAAATAAATAAATCAAAAAAAAATTTAAAAAAATACTACCAGGAAAACCCCTTAGCTGAAGAACACATTCAGCAATGTATCAGGGTACACGATTAACTCAAAAACCAAAAACCCTCCTATAGACAAATTATAAAAGAGCTGAAAAAGAAATAAGAAAAGTACCACACTTTACAATAGCTGCAAATAAAATCAAATATCTTGCAATAACTCTAACCAAAGAAGTGAAAGGCCTGTATAACAAGAGCTTTAAGTCACTGAAGAAATAAATCACAGTAGCTTTCAGAAAATGGAAAGATCTCCCATGCTCCTGGAGAGGTAGGAACTACATAGTAAAAATAAAAATCTTACCAGAAGTAATCTACAGATTCAATGCAATCCCCCATCAAAATCCCCACACAGTTCTTCATAGACCTAGAATGAACAATACTCAACTTCATATGAAAAACAAAGGACTGCCAAAAAAAACTTGTTCAATAATAGAACTTTGGGGTGCATTACTAATCTTGACTCCAAGCTCCACTCTTAGGACTACAGTAATAAAACTGCTCGGCAATGACATTAAGATATACTATAGAGCTATAGTAATAAAAACATCCTGGTACTGGCATAAAAACAGACTTGTAAATTAATGAATAAAATTGAAGACCCAGACCATAATCCACATACCTATTAATATCTGATTTATGACAAAGAGACCAAAGATACACAAAGAAAAAAACATTGTATTCTCAACAAATGATGCTGGCATAACTGGATGATAGTATGTAGAAGAATGTAAATAGATCCATATATATTACCCTGCAGGAAACTCAAATCCAAGTGGATCAAAGACCTCAATACAAGCCCAGCTACACTGAATTTTATAGAAAAGAATGTAGGAAATACCCAATCAATGTATTGGCACAGGTGACCATTTCCTAAATATAATATCAGTAGCACAGACACTAAGAACAACAATTAATAAATGGGACTTCCTGAAACAGAGAAGCTTCTGAAGGCAAAGGACACAGTCAATAAGACAAACAACAGCCTACAGAATGTGAAAAGGTTTTTAATAACCTTACATCTGACAGAGGACTGATCTCTAAAATATATAGGGAACTCAAGAAACTAAAGCCCAAAATCCCAAATAACTGAATTAAAAACTGGGGTTCAGAGCTAAAAAGGGAATTCTCAACAGAAGAGTTAAAAATGGCTGAAAGGCACTTAAAGGACTGCTCAACATCTTTGGCCATCAGAGAAATGCAAATCAAAACAATTTGAGATACCATATTATACCTGTCAGAATGGCTAAGATCAAAACCACATATGACAAACTATGCTGGAGATGATGCTGAGCAAAGGGAACATTCCTCCATTTTTGCTGGGAGTGTATACTTGTACAGTCATTTTGAAAACATGTATAGCAGTTCTTCAGAATACTGGGACACAATCTCCCCAATGATCCAGCAATACCACTATTGGGCATATACCCAAAGGATGCACATTCTTACCCTAAAGCCATTATCTAAACTATGTTCATAGCAGCATTATTCTTAATAGCAAGAGACAAGAAAATAAAACTAGATACCCTTCAACTGAAGAATCCATTAACCAACGTTGGTACAATTACAAAATGGAGTACAAAATGTACTCAGGAGTACAAAAATAAATGACATCCTAAAATTTGCAGCCAAGTGGATGGATTTCAAGAATATCTTCCTGAGTGAGGTAACACAGCCCCAGAAATATAGGCATGCAATGTACTCACTGATAAGTAAATTTTAGACAAAAATCAAAAAATAACCAAGCAGCAAAGCACAAACCCTGAACAGTTTGGGTCAGTAGGAACTTAAGAGAGACATCCAGAGATCCCCCTGGGAAGAGAAAATAGAAATCTCCAGAGCAAATTGGGATCATAATAGGTAGTGACAAGGAAGGGTAGGAACAATTCATGAGGGAAGGAGATGGTTGAGTGAGAGGAGCAACATAGAGGGAGAAAAAATTGATATCTCAATATAGAAAGCCAATGTGGTGTTAGAAAAACGCTGGGCGCTAGGGAAACCTCCGAGAACTCACAGAATGTCCCTAGCTAGTACTTCAACCAATAGTGGAGGGGTGCCTAAACAGGACTTCCCCTATAATTAAATGAATGACCACTGTAAGTGTCATTTTAAAATCTTAAATGCCGGGAGTGAAGACTGATCCAAGCATTGTTGGGCCAGTGTGACCAAAGGACTGTTGGCTCCCTGCCAAGGGAGGGGATGGGGAGTTGCAGAGAAGAAAAATGATCAGATGTGGTGGGAGGGGGAATAGATCTTCAATAAGGATATACAGGGATGGAAAAAAAATTCAGAGGGAAAGCTGAACACAAAGAAAATATATGTGTAGTAATCTTATTTGCATTTCCACCCTTGATAAGCCATGCTAATGATTATTATCCTATGTATAGTTATTGTTAACTCTTCGGCATTTTTTTTTTAATTCTTTTTACTGTTTTTTTGATAAATACAAAATAAAGAAGAAAAAAAAATCTTAATCCAGCAATGAATAGAGACAGAAACAGAGATCCATAGCTAAGTACCAGATTGAACTTCTGGTCCAGCTAAAGAGAGAAGGGAGAGTCTAAATAAGCAAAGGGATAGGGATTATGAGGAGAAGTCCCACAGAGATGGCTGCCTGGAGCACTAGGGAGCTCACTGAATCAAAAATGGCCATCAGTGAATCATCAGGAAAAGAAACTAAAACATATAAAGGTAGGATGACTGTCAAATTGCATGGGCAGTACGTGGAACTTCATGGAGTAGAATCAGACTATGTTCCTTTGCATGAACTGGCATCTTGGAGCTCATTGCCTATAGAAAAACACCTAAGCCTATCCTAATATTGATACGAGGGAATCAGACCTACCTCAAATGGATATACCACACTGAACTGGCACTCCTTGGAAAAGAAAGGGGGTATGAGGTGAAGGGAGGCTGATGGAGGACTGAGAGGGATTGGGAGAAGGAAAGGGAGGTTGAGCAAGGTGATACAGGGGAGATTTTTAAAACTAAGAGAAAGAAACAAAAAATACAAACCGTGGTACATTTACACAATGGAGTACTACTCAGTAGTAAAAAAAAAAAAAAAGTGACATTCTAAAATTTGCAGGCAAATGGATGAATCTCGAGAGTATCATCCTTAATGAGATGGCACAGACTCAGAAAAATAGACATGGTATGAATTCACTCATAAGTGGATTTTAGGCATAAAGCAAAGAATATTCAGGCTACAATCCATAAACCTGAAGTAGGTAACAGAAGTAACTTAAGAGGGACATTTATGGATCCCCCTGGGAAGGGGAAATAGAAAACTTCTCCTGAGAAAAATTTGAACATATGGGGAAATGAGTAAGCAAAGGTAGGAAGTAATCATGAGAGAAAGAGATGGTTGAGTGGGAGGAGCAACAGAGGAGAAGAAATGGTTATCTTAATAGAGGGAGCCATTATGGGGTTATAGAGAAACCTGGTGCTAAAGAAACATCCAAGAACCACAAGATATCCCTGGCTAAGACTCCAAGCAATAGTGGAAAGGGTGCCTAAACAGGACTTCCCCCATAATCAAATGAATGACCATCAAATTGTCATTATAGACCCTTCATCTAGCAACTGATGGAGGTATAAGCAATGATCATTAGCTATGCACACTGTGAAGCTCCTGATTCAGCTGAAAAAAACTAGGAGAAAATATATGAGCAAAGGGATCAGGATCAATAGCAGGAGACCCACAGAAGCAGCTTACTCAAGGTATTGGAAGCTCACTAACTCAGAAATGAGAGCTAAGGAACCTTCAGGGAACAGAACTAAACCCTGAAGATGACAGTCAAATGGCATGGTGGAGGGGCCATGGAGCCTTTTGCAGTAGGACCAGAGTTTCTTCTTGGTGCATGAACTGACATCTTAGAGCCTGTTCCTTACAGAGGAACACCTTATTCAGCCTTGATACTCAGGGGAGAGACTGGGACTTACATCAACTGGATATTTCCAACTGAATTGATTCACCTTGGACTCCTGGCTCTCCGTGGGAAATCGAAGGGGGGTGAGAGGAGAGGCTTCAGAAGAACTGGGAAGAGGTGACATTCAAGGAACAATAATGGATACATAAAAATGTTTTTTAATAAAAAATACAGATGAAAAAGAAAAGCAAAAACATTAATCTTTTTTATTTATCTAAAATCATCTGTGACATCATCCTGTCTCCCATATTCTTTTTGGGGTTATTTATTTTCATATACCAGATTTTATACCAGCTTTTGGTCTTCTAGTTACATGTATCGACACCTTTTCATGATGCTATGACCAAATACCAGACAGATAGACAGACAGACAGACAGACAGACAGACACACACACACACACACACACACACACACACACACATACACACACACATTCGTAAAGAGAAACCTAAGAGAAAGAATTATATTAGATTACGATTTGAGAGTACAGTCCATCATGCCAGGAAAGATATGGCTGCAGGAACAGCTCAGAGCTGGAGTACATGTACTTTCTCACATATGGTAAAATCAGGAAGCATAGAAATGAATTCTGTAGATCCAGATCTTTCTTCTGTATCTCACACTGCTCCCTGCACATACCATGACAATCCTAAATATAGCCTGCCTTACCAAGTTTCAACAAATGTCAATGGATGATTGCTTTGTGTCACTGTGAGGGTTTGTCACCTGTATGAATATCTCTTGGGCTGAAATATTGTCAAGTTGAAAAATGGTGTGTCTGTTTCTTAGTGCTTACAAATCCTCACAAGTTAGAATACCAGTTAGAAGGGTTGTACATTTTCTGCTTCTTCCAACATCATTTGTTTTGGTTTGTGTTTCAGTTCAGGAAGGTATTATGTGAACCCTAATAATTCCTATTTGAGACTAAAGAAAAATGAAATGTTGTTGTTTATTGATTTTCATTGTTAACAATTAACAAGGGAATTTTAGAGTGCAGGCAGCTGAATGCCAGAATGCAGAGGACCTTTACATGGGCTTCATTAATTTTTTGACATTCTGTTTGGTTTATTTAGAAAGTAAAGATTCAGTCTATGTGTGTAGATTAGATATGTCCTCTAAATGGTTTTATCTGTGCTTATGAGTGAACTAACACACTTAAGTAAAAGCAGTGTCAACCAGAAATTTTTAGCTCACAATTAATCTTCATTCTGCATTAATTTGAATCTGTCCCAAGTTCATGAGAATGATATTTTTCCTGTGTCAGTCATCCTTATTATAATTTTTCTATGACTTCCTCCACCATGACCTATTAATGATTACTTTTAATAATTAGCAAATGTTTACAACATTTTCTTCACTCAAGTTTTCTTTTCAAACTCTTCATTTGACTGAGTTTTTTCTTTCCAATAATTTAAAAGAATCTTTTAAAAAGCAGAATTATTATATATCTATCTTATGCGACTTGGCTTCTTGAATGTTTTATGAATGTAAAACTGTTAGTATATTGATTTTCTTATTTACAGATTCTATATTTTACTGCTTCAGTTCGTCACAGTCTTAATTTCATACATAAGAACTGAAGTGAGTTCATTTTATTTATATTTTAGATAAAACTTATAGTATGTTTTTAGAATATTTTATCCATACACTAAGTGGTAAACAATTCAACTGTAGATAAACATTCCTACAATTTAGACATATTTAAAAATATCTTCAAAAGGTTTTATTTTAGTATCAATCTTAAATGTGGACAAACTGACATAAAATTGATCATGTAACTAGGATGTCAACTGTTTCTAAATAGTGCAAACCTTGTCATGTGCTCTATACTGCATTTCAAGTTAACTATCTGTCTCCATATTAATTTACTTCAGATAACTTCTTGAAAGTGTCTTGAATTAATTATAATCACATCAAAATTAATTTAATATCATTCTGAAATGTGATGCTGAACACAATTTGATCCTAATACAGTTGAATAATGATTTGTAAATCATCTAACATTCAATGTGTGACCCAGGATTTTAAGATAAGTTCTGTCTTAAGCAAATACTATTTCCACATAGGTAAGTATTTTACATTATATTAATAAATGTTGTGTACATGTCATTTTAGATTGAAAGCAAAAGTATGTGTGTTATTCTACTGTGAAGCAGTATAATATCTAAGATGAAATGTCATCTTAAGGTAAAGCAGTTACATGTTAGTCCATGGGCAGCTTTCCTTAAAGTGGCCATTTAGAATGGGGAATCTGAATCAGATTTCTGATCCAACCCTGTAATTTCAGCATTTAAGAAGCAAAGGCAGAGATGAAAGATCCATGATGATTGGGGACATGAGTCAGTAAGTAAACCATTTGCCACACAAGTTTAAGGATCATAGTTCCAATCCTTTGCACTAATGGAAATGCTCTTTGGGCATTGTAGCTCACATATAATCCCTGTGGTACAGAGAAGGAGATTAGGGGTCCCCAGAACAAGTTGGTTAGTTAAAGTAACCAAATCAGTGAGGTGTGTATTCAAGTTATTGACCCTGCCTCACTATGTAAAATGGTTGGCAATCAGACACAATCCATCAATCTCTGACATTAACACACACACACTCATGCACTCCACATCCACATGTATACAGGCATGCAAACATGCATACTTACATGCATGAATGCAAACATCACATACATACACATGCAAAAAGTGTACATAAACAGTATCAAACAACCATGTTTAGAAAGAGTATAATTGCTGAGCATGTTACTGATAGAACATTTGTACACCACATCTGAGGCCCTAGGCCTAATTCTAAGAATCATAAAAAAATAGAATTCCAATAAAATCATATCATTAATATATTTTACTTTCACTTAAAAATCAATGTAAATTCAAGATTTTCTTCAACAGTTAAGTAGTAACATTATGGACACACAAGTAAGAAACAATGTAACACAGAGTCCTCTTACTTTTATGATTTTTCCATTTAATGTCCAAGGTATACTGAGTGATCATCAGGAAACACAAACTTACTGCATGCTAGTTAATTTGTTACTAGATCTGTATGAGTAGATGCTTATATATTTTAGAGATGAACAAAAGAAGAGGAAGTGGGAATTTGCATCATTGATAAATCCCAGAATCAATATTTGATATAAGCATATCCAACTGTGAAGTCTGTCTAGTAATATTCTGTAATTGTAGAACAGCTAATCTAGAATTCTGCATAGCACTAAGCAACTCTGATTTAGCCTTTCTCTGTGAACAGTAGATTATAGTAAGGAATATTGGCATTAGTTTATAGAGAGATTTAAGAAAAGGGTCATACATGCCTCTGACTTGACTAATACTATTGATGGGTTGGGGTGAATTGTGTGCTCAGATTTTTGGGCATGACGAATTTGAGTTGGCTTTCCCTATTTATGTGAAATTGTCAGGTTATTAAATTTCCAAACAGATAATTTCTAGTCAGACACTTAGAAGGATGTTTTAAATATATATATATATATGCATATATATATATGGTTTGATATTTCATTATAGTTAATAAAATTTTCATGATAAGGAACAATAGAATTCAAAAAGCTATGTCCAAATATAAAATGAAAATTCTGCAATGACATATTGTTCCTAGTGCAATTGAATTAAGAATACATCCAACAGATATATCCATAGTGGGGACACAAGGGTGAACATATTTTTTAGCTTAGTTTCACACAGAAGCTTTGGGGTTAAAAAATCACAGATGCTCACATGATTGAACTCAAGTTGTCACAGCTCAGATCTGATTTACAAACATCAGCAGATTACCAAATAACAGCATCACAAATCCCACAGGAAGAATCACAGTATAACACTACATTATACAAACAGAAATTGTCCAGGAATGGCACTTGCATTGACTACTCTTTGAGTCAAGAATAAAAAACTAGTTCCTCAACAATACAAGAATGTCTGAAAGATGAGAAATAGAGGGCCATAAGGAAAGTTCTAAAAATAAAGGGTTTTCTTTTGGATAATACTGATTGAACAATAACAAAAACATACAATTTTCATTTTGTATTGTGTGGTCTGGTTTAAAAATGCAGACAGAAGCCTAAGGAAAGGAGACTGTTTCTTTAGCAGAGCCCAAATGACTATGACAGAGAGACAAATAAATATCAAAAACAATTTAACATATTTTCATGCTGTACAATGAAGGCTGTATTTTTTAAGTTTTTCTGTTTTAAAATACATGAAATTATGACAACACAAAAACAGTCAAAATTTAAGAATGACACTAATCATTTTATATAGTTTTAGTGATCCATGTTATTGTCTATATCTTGCTATAGACAACAAAATTATCACATGGGTTATAGTTTTCCAAGAATTTATACTCTTTCTACAACATTTTGTTGCAGGATATTTGGTCATACTGTGTGGAAAAGTGTTTATATTTTACCTCACCTGTCCAAGACACTTTCTGATTGGTTGAATAAAGAGCTGACTGCCAATAGCTAGGCAGGAGAAGATGGGTGAGACTTCATGGCAGAGGTAGAAACTCTGTAAAAGATTCTGGTGAGAATCTTTCTCTGCCAGTTAGACACAGAGGAAATAGCTGTACAATACTGAGCAGAAGTAATTATCCACATGGCAAAATTTAGATTAATATTAATAAGTTAAATGAAATTTTAAAAGGTAATTGGGAATAAATCTAAGATAATGCCAAGCTTTCATTCTTAATAAGACATCCCCATGTCATTTTTAGGGAGCTGGCATTCCAAAAAAAGACCTGCTACCAAATTATGTTCAATATATTTAACTAAAAAGTAAACTTTAAATAAAGAACAAAGTCTCCCAATTTTCTATTGTATATTTTCTTCAATCTGGGTATCATTATTTGCAGGTTATTCCTCTGTGATTATCCACATATTAGCAAAAAAATTTAGTAGCCATACAACAAACATTATTTTTATTTTCCTAAGTTATTTCATGTACTTTTAATTGTATACAAATTAGCAAAGAAGGCAATATATTGTACTATAATATAAGAGTCAAAGGCCCAAACTGATGTAATGCTAAATAGTGCCAGATAGGAAACAGTGCCTTAGAGTGCTAACAGACATGGACTTAGTATTCTGTTAATTATAAACATTTTTCACCTGAGCTTCTTTTTTTCCATCCATTGCAGCCATTACCATGGGACAATTATTTATTACTTTGGAAAATGACAATATTGATATTTCAGGTACTTATAAAGGGAATTTAATTAGGCAAAATGTGTTAAGTATTAGAATAAATTAGGTTATCAATAATATGTCAAAAATTCCTTCTCTGAACTTAAAATCTGTATTAGACAGATTATAATGTGATTCATTGTTTATATTCATAACATGTTTGATTAGTTAGTGCCTGGCAAATTATATTCACAAACACATCATTCCCCCAACTGAATTTTTAAACAAGCTAGTACTTTAATAAAAAAAATCATCAAATAAAAAAAAACAACTAATGAGTAATTGGGAATTATTATATGCATTTTCTTCAGTCACAGTATAATAAAACTGCAAATTAATTTATAAAATAATTGAAAGGTCAAAATATGCATTGGAAAATCAAATATATACATGTACCTCTGCACACACACTTGGTGAAGTCACATGTTAGAAGAAAAATCAGTAATAGTATGATCAACACATATGATAACTTAAAGATTCAAGAAAAATAACTAGTTAGGGCAAATCAATATTTCCAGTAGTAGAAATAATATTAAAAATGAATGAGTTATTCTCTCAAAAGGCTATAAAAAGAACAAGAATCCCTGAAGAGAATGAATGGTAGAACGCAATGAAAGCAACTAAAATTAATGAAACAAAAAGTAAACATTGTTAATGCTACTATGCAAGTCAAATGCAGTTCATAAAATTTGAGCAATACTTTTGAAGTACATCAGTGATGCCACAATGAAGTGGGAGGGGAAGGTGAGGGCAGTGTGCCACTTAACATTTAACAACCTGAATCTATAATCTGGTGAGTTTGTTATCAGATAAAATATACAGTTCTATATAGAGTTTTATTTACTTAAAAAGTAAATGGAAAATGTGAATTGATTTCCGATTCTGTTTATTTGAGGTTTTAGATTTGGGGTATTCATTATTAGTCAGCACAAAAAGTAATGTTATCTTTAAAAGGCTTTATTTTGGCTGATCTCATCACTGGCTCCTTTTGTCATGTTCCTGCCTTTCTTCCTCAGCTGGACCCTCTTCTGGTCCCCTTTAAACTTTTACATCACAGGTATTCCATTGGCCTTCCATACCCTTCTCTTAAAAACAGTTTTCACTATCATGATTCCCTTTATGGTTTCATGACCTGTATCCTTAATTAATACACTGATATAACAATTAGAAATTAGGAACTCAATACTAGAATAAACATATAGTATTTGTCTTTCTTTCATCTACTTCTCCATCTTAGATAAAAACTGAAAAAATTTAAGTGACAAATAGCTCATTTATTTCTCAAAATGTCCAGCATACAAAGAACAACAGATTATAGAGGCTGTTGTCTTGATTTCTGAAACAAATAACCCAATATAAAATAAATATAGAGAGCAAGTTTGAATATTTGTAGGTATAAAATCCCTGAATGTTTTAAAATATTACTCACAACAAAGCATTTTTTCAAAAATTTTTGAAGAAATATTCCACATTATAACATATGTTGGTGTTTTGAATCAAATAAAATGTTCTTTAAAAATTTAGATTTTCCTCCTTAAATTACAAAAATATTCCAAGAATATCTCATGTGAGTTGAGTAGATGTGAGAATGAGCATACAGAAAAGGATCAGCAATGACAAAAGGTAGTTTCAGGAGAGGAAAAATGTACCTGGAAAGTACATTGTTAAAAAGATACAAATACTTATGCATCACAGGTTCAAAACAATTAAAATTATACTTTTATTGTGATTCTTTTAATATTACATGTTTGTGTGCTGGTTGCATGTGGCAGAGGGCTTATCCAATGGAGTGCATATGGAGGCCAAAGTGTAGCCTTATGAAGTCAATTACAATCTCCCACTTTTACTGAAATTGCAGAAATGGAACGTCATATCACCCAACTTGAATTATAAACACTTTAACATGATGAGCCATATTAATGACTCCAAATGATGCTGCTTTTTACATATAAGAAAGCAAATGGTTGGCTGGAGAGGTGGCTCAGCAATGAAAAAGGCACTGGTTGAGTTCTTCAGAGGTACCTGAGTTCAATTCCCAGCAACTACATAGTGGCTCACAATCATCTGTAATAAGATCTGGTGCTTTTTCTGGTCTGAAGGCACACATGCAGATAGAGCACTGGAGACCTAATAAATAAAGCCTTTAAAATAAATGTTTAAAAATGCAAATGTTTGTAAAGAGAGATGAGCATGACCATCTATATAAGAAGTTTAGTGGGAAAAAGCAGAAGAGTTAGAAGTGAAGAAATTCTTCTTCTCTAAGGAATGCACGTCTAAGTTTTGACTTTTGATACTCTACTTTTTTAAAATATTAAAAGTTAAGTAAACTTACTGGAAAACATTAACTCTTCTTTTACAATATGCATATAAACAAAGTTTTTGTTAGCCAATAGAAATCATAAAGGATAGTACATAGATTATATACCCCAATTGGAACATACTCTAAGAATAAAATCTCCTAGGCACTAGAGGGCCATGATGAGTATCAGGATAGCGATCAGGAAGTTCTATGACAGTTACATAAACTGCATAAACATGATGACATTGTTGGAAGCCCTGTTTTTCCCTGAAAATGAAGCAAGTTATCAATGAACACTATGTAATTTGGAGGTATATTCCTACTTAAATTAAAATATAATAGCTGTGAAAAATGCTCATTTTCCAAGAAAATAAGGAGAAATTGGGAGAATAAAAATTATTGTAATTAATATAAAACAAATATTTAGTTTCTGCATCCAGAGTCAGATATGAAGCAAAAATTAATTGGAAACATGTGCTTTTTCAAACCAATAAAAGTCAAAACAATTTTAATTGCATGACAGAAACATAAGATCTATGATACACTATTAAAACATAAAATTTTTAAATTATAGGCATAGAAATAAAAATAATCCCATGCCACGGGCACTCTTAATAAGTCACTTTATTTTCAATAAAATAGTAGAAGAAAATTCCCAATATGAGAGAAAAATATTCATCCAGATATAAGTACTAAAAAAATATAAATACATGAAAAACAAATAAACAGGCCCAGAAAAGAAACACTTTATATCATGGTGTGGCTAAAACAATAAATCTACAGGACAAGGATATTAGAAGAGTTAAAAAATCACAGATAAAGGCAAGCTCATCAAAATAACAAAAAAATTCTCAAAGAAATTTGGAAAACCAGAGCCAAGAGCAATGTACTTTCAAAGACACAAACCAAGACTATTATCCTGACAAAACTATATGTCATAATTAAAGAAGAATTAAAAATTATCCATAATAGAAACTGAATTGAGTAAGTTGCAACCACTAAGCCAGCCCTACAATGAATACTATAAAGAATATTAAAGACTTCTGACTGAAGCATCTTGGACCGGCTCCTTGGAGCCCATTCCATCCAGAGGAACACCTTACCCAGTCTTGATGTTGGTAATGAGGAAAGTGGATTTGCCTGGAGTGGATGCTGAACTAAGCCACCTTGGGACCATGGAACCTCCTGCCCTTGCTGGGGAGGAGATAAAGAGTTGTGGAGAAGAGAGAGTGACTGGCAGGGGCAGGAGGGGGAAGGGAGTTTGAACAAGGTGATACAAGGATAAAAAAATGAGACTTTATTCATAATAAAAAAATTATATCCAAAAGGACAAAGGGAAAAATAGATGTTGGTGAAATAATTTGTTAAGCATAAGCAAAAGAGAATGAGAAAGTATTAAACACTAACATTTCAACAAAATAACAGAAATTGATACACACATTTTAATTATAACAATGGTTTTAACCCTCCATTTAATAGATGCAGACTTCTAGATGAGATTAAAAAATTAGACTCATCATTTTAATGTCAATAAGATATACCATCTTCATCATCTTTAGGGAGAGAAAATAGGTGAAAGTTATTGAAAGTGAACAGAATAAGGAATAACTTCATCTATCAATAGTGTATGCTGACATATGAGAAAATAGAATTCATTCTAATACATGTAAGAAGAGAAAAAAACTACTTCATATGATATAAAAATCAGCCCATCAAAAAGCATTACTATTCTAAAAATATACACACTAAGCACAGGCACACTTAATTTCAGATGACAAACACTACTTCAATGTAAAATTACAAATTAAACCCAACAATAACAGTATGTGACTTTACTACCACATTGTCATCAGTAGATATCCACATAAAAAATAAATTTAGAAAGAGTTGAAGTAAAATGACACTATAGAACAAAAGGACTTAACAGGCATATACAGAATGTTAAACTCAACCCAGAATGTACATACTTTTCAGAGGTCTATGGAACATACTCTAAAACTGGTCACATGTCAAGGCACAGGATTAGAGAGATGAAATATAAGAGAATTAAAATAAGTCCCATAGTGGCATAAAACTGAAAGCCAATAGGAGAAAACACAAAGTATTACAGTAAACATGTTCCATGGAATTCTTAATCTTGCAAATCTTATTTTAGTTTACTTTGGATAAGGGTAACTGGTTAAGTAGGTAGTAAAAGTTGTATCAGTGAGCCACTTATGTTTTAGAAATAGGCTTCTTCATCCTCATTATATCTCTAAAATGACATTTCTACTTAATGATTAAATATAATGCTCCAAACTTTCTTGTAAGCATTGATACAGAAGAATAAAGAGACCAAATTGAGAGCTATACTATCAGTTTTTAATTTTGTAAAATAGTGTGTCTCTTTGTGTGAGGTTCATGAAACACAAAGATGTTGAAGCAGGTTAAACAAATATACAAATGTGTTATGAAATACTTTATTTAAAGCAGATGTATATATTTACCTTATAGTTTTCTATTGTGATTTATGACAACTGGTCATTCATTGTTGTAATATATGTAGTGAACTTTTTAATCTAGTACCTCTAACTCAACATTATCTCTTAGCATACTCCACAATTAAGTCCTCAGCAACCTAAGCTAGCCTCTTTTAATGGGTCGCATAATCAGATTAATAAATTTTATGGCACCAAGTGCCAAAATTTTAGTTTACCTTTAGTCAGATATAGTGTTTAGAAAGGTATCATGTCAGTCATGTCAGTCTGTAGAGGTGTAAGACTGAAGCCTTAAAAACAGCTTCCAGTTCAAATGGCAAATATCTTCTCACAAACTGACGATATTTACCTGGTTAGGATTCTATTTTATTTAAAAAAAAATAATACCTCTGGTGACCATTTATGTAGGACAAAACCAAATTCAATTTGTAAAGCATGGTAGGAGTTGAGCATATTTCCCCAAAACTAGTGTTCTGGAAACATAATCTTGCTTCATATATTAATGTTAGTAGGAGGTGGGAGGTATCAAGAGTGACATGGATAAGATAAAAATGAGCATTTCAAGTGTCAAAGATAAAATTGGGAACTTTGAAAAAGTATAAACTTGAGACAGAATAACTACCATCTGTTATAAATCTTTCTACATTATGATACCATAATGTTGCATTACATGTCAATTATATAGCCATACCATTTCCTTGAACCTCTTACTTTGTATTATGAACAAAATAAACTTCTATTATTTTATATTACTTGGTCATGGATGTTTTCTTATAGCAGCAGCAAAAGTAGAATTGAAAAGTCAGGCTTCACATGTTTCCTTTGGTATTTCCATATTTCTCTTCCCAAGCTGTCTATTCAGTCAAATCACTCACAGTAGTTCATGGTGTGCATCTATGCACACTTCTTTCAGTGTTTTCCATGACCAAATGTTACACCTATTTTGTTGTCTGGGGGATCAGCCTCCAGAAGCTCAGGGCTCAAAGGGAATTCACAGAATCAGCGTGTATTATGACTTCTTTATCTGAGGGAGTTAGAGAAAAGGCATCCACACACTCTCTTTGTGATTTCCTTCAGACCTTTTCTTCACTTTTTTTGCATCCTCTATTTTTTATTTTCCTGATGATTTCCTTCTCATTCTTGATGTTTTCTTTCTAACTCATTTTAACTCTATCTTTATTCTTTCCATTACAGCTTACATACACCAACAAAATCTTTCAGTTACTATAACAATTACAATGTGGTTACATTCTGTTTTTCAAGGGAATGATTACAATGAATATAAGGAAAACGCAGTATGTTTTCCATACCTCTCATATTAGTAAACATTTTACATATTACTTGTAAAATCAAATTATTCTAAGACCTCATGGTACATTTATACCTAAGCAGCTAGTTATAGATTAGCAGTGTGTAAGGAAACAAGATATTCTTTTACTGGCAGGCTGTGTTTTGAAGTTACAAAGAAAGGACCAATCTATTTATTACTTATCTTGAAAGGTAACCTTATAAGGAATCATAAAAGAATTATAAATGAAAACTTTCATATGTTAAACAGTTAACTTATCTTTGAACCTTTAGGGTGCATGCTCACTCATCAATAGTATATATATTATTGATAAATACATATATATATACACACACACATATTAATATGTGTGTGGCAGAAGCAGGTATAATAAATTAATCATCATCACTTTTGATCATCAAACAATCCTAGCAAGGAAAGTATGTCATCTAGTAACAATTAGGCTGTTTTGTTCTTGTTTCTTGACCTTAAAGAGTTCTTGATTCAACTATGTGCCTTTTAAAACTTTAGATGATTTTCTTGGATTTTTCACCTCAAAGATATTTTAGAAAAAAATCTATTCTAACCTTAAGTTATTTTCAGTGCTCTTACTAAGCTGTTATGCACTCCAGATTATAGTGCTCCTCAATAGAAACCTCTGTGCTCTAGCTGTGTGGCACTTCCTTGTATTAATTATTATTAACAATACTCTTTTTAAAATAACATTATTATGGATATCATCTAGACTTTACAGGTCAGGAAGAAATCACCCTTTATTAAAATTCACAGGTAAAAATCCCCAGTAGAATAGTATGTTTCCATGGGATAAACACACACATTACAAGAAGTAGGGTTCTCCTCATACCTATCCATACTATTGCCAGATGTCAGAGAAAGATGGTAACAGCAAATGTGTAAAGGCACAGTAGAAGAAAAAGACATTCACATGTCCAGAGTATTATGGCCTTCTTTATTCAAGATTCACTAATCAAAATCTCCTTTGACAGGCTGAAACTCTGAAGTCAACTGCCATGTGCTGCTCCTCATAGCAGCACACCTAAACATGTACTTTCTGAGAATTCTCCAGGTTGGATAGTTTCTAGAGCATGAATTCAAAGGAAGTAACAATTCACTTATATGCATTTTCAAAGCATTCAAGCCACTTATATATACTTCTTTCTCACACACACACTCCATTAACACTAGATAGGAGACAGAGAGAGAGAGAGAGAGAGAGAGAGAGAGAGAGAGAGAGAGAGAGAGAGAGAGAGAGAGAGAGAGACTACTAAAATATTACTAAAATAATGGTAGAAGATTCCATGAGAATGCTTGTTCCATTTTCTGGAACTTTTTCAAAATTCCTTGTCTCTAGACAATTTTCATGTTCACTGAATTAGTAACATAGGTTCCATAAAGATAAGTTTGATTCAAAAACCTACTTGCTGAATAAAAATCATCTGTTCAATTTTTGAACTGTTCCAAATGTTCAATTATACTATAATAAAGATTATAGGGCTCACAGAAGATGAATGATTTCTTCTGAGTCCCTAGGGATCATACTAGTGATTGCCAAAAGTTCCATAGCATCTCAGTTTGCCACAAACTTTTGCACTATATTTAGTTTACACAGTAACAATAACATAAATGATAGGAAGGCTTGCATAATTGTCTGTATCTGCTCAAAGCCCCTTCTTCTCCTGGCCTCATGCAAAAACTAACAGCTTGAAGGCAGATACTGCCAAGAGCTGAAGGATCCTGCAGAGGAGAGGGATGGCAATCACAATTTAGGGAGGAAACTCAGCCAGTGCTCAGTGGGTTAAGGACATCTGTGTACTACTCACATGGACACTTCTCGTCGTCAACAAGTAACAGACAGATATCTTCATAAAAAATAATTTTACTTTTTAAAATTCTCCAAACAGACTAGCAAGGATACTTAACGAACTTGAATTTTAAAATATTTAAGATCTCTTATGTAATAGAGAAATGTCACAATATCAAAGCTTGATGATCCAAGTTTACAGAAAAGAAAACAAATTAAGATGAACCTAAATGTCTACATCAATACTTCTCATAATGGCATATGCTAACTGGACCTGAGTTATGGAGCCCTACATATAAAGAAAAAGACTAAAATTTTAAAGTTGACTGTTGTTACTGAGGAGATGAAAAGTGTTGTTTAGGTTAACCTTGTTACTTCATAAAATATTGGTGAATAAAGGTAATAAGAATGAAGAATAAGAAATACTCCATCAGCCAATAAGAGTACAATTCATATGTGTGCCTTAAGTAAGTCTATTTATAATATATACTTTAAAAGTAAAGAGGTAGCACAAAGAGACACAATCTCCCTTAAGTATAATGTGGATTGAACATGTTCCCCCAAAACTGGTGTCCTGAAAACATAACCTTACTTACACATAAATGTTAGTAGGAGATGAGACATATTGAGAGTGACATGAATAAGATAAAGATGAGCATGCCAAGTCTCTTACAGTCTTGTGACCACTCTTCAAAAATATTCCTGAGTCAGGGATATGTGTTTGGTAGGTGTACGCACTGGGACTGGTCTACATTTATATTGGTTGTGGTTTTCTGTAATGGCCCCTCTCTGTTGCAAGGAGAAATTTTCTTGATGAGGAGTGAAGACCACATTTGCTGTGGGTAAAAGAACAAATGTTTATAGAGTGTTGTTATGGAGTAGACTGGTTTGGTAAACTGGTGACATAGTTTCTCCTCTAGTAACTATGACTTCACCAGCACTGAGTACCTCACATGGTTTTCCTCCTTTAGAGCATATATTCAAACATTACAAAGGGTTATACATGGTAAGCCTTCAAAACATAAACACAAGTAACTGTACATAGACCGAACAGGTTATATTTAGGAATATACATGTATAAACATATTTTTATGTGCAAGAAATAACCATTAATAAAAAAGAATGGAAAAGAATATGTGGCAAGATTTGGAGAGAAAAGCGGGTGGGGAAAATGGTAAGTATATTAGAATCACAAGATAAGGTAAAATAAAAATAAAAGAAACATGAGAAAATAGAGAGATAAACATAGTAAAATTATGATCCAACACAACACAGTGAGAAAATTTGGAACAAAATTCTGTCCATTTCCTGACTCTTCACAGGTTCCCATTATAACTGGTGGAGCAGGGGGTGAGTATTTCTGAATTTTAAGATGTTAAGGTACATTAAGGTTTACAGCTAATAATCTCAAAGGATATATATGTCTTTATCAAGTACAAAATTATCAAAGTAAGTGCTACAGAATGCTACTAAGAAAATTTAATTACTTAAAAGAGTCTAGTTCACCAGCATTTCTTCAGACCTACATACTCATTAATTGTTAAATTTAATGTGCATATCCTAATAGATTTTAATTTTGGACTAGTTACATGTTCAGCATAAAACCAAGAGGGAAGTGGTGAGATATTCTGGTTACTTCTTGCTGTTCACACACAGAAAGCCTCCTTTATTACCCATTATTTTTACCACAGAGGTTAGAAATTTCTGTAGAATTATGACACAAAGTCTATTAGAGCTCATTCTTGGTGATATACTCTATAGGTATTCTCTAAAGGAAAATGAATATATGGGCTGGTGTGTGTGTGTGTGTGTGTGTGTGTGTGTGTGTTTGTATGTGGTATGACTGTGTATAATTTATTATCACATCAATTTTCATGGAACAGTAATAACAACTGGATCATACCCAAGAGACAAGAATTTCATAGGTGCTCAGGCATTGAGACTTAAGGCTTCAATATTTAGAATAGTCTCACTGGCTCACCCACACAAGAGAGAACAAGAACTGGTAGCTGTTCAGTCCACAGGTCTGGGTGCTTAAGCATCCCCTAATCTAGTAATGAAAACATAGAAGTTTGCTAGAGAAATACTTGTACTCAGTCTTGAATAGGCGTCTGGAGATACCATTTGTGATATCAGCCAAAGGAGTCAGCAGCAACAGGAACAGAATAAATTAGGTTGAGAGCAAGCAAAGGATGAATAATTCTCCTTCTGCCATGACCCCTTTTATCTGGACTGCTATTAGAAGCTGCCTACATTTGGGGTAAGTTATCCCACATTAATTAAGGCAATTAAAATAATTTTTCAATTGAGGGCTCCTACTAAAGTGATTCTAATTTGTGGCACATTGACTTTAAAACCAATCATTACAAATACATTTTGACCAAGTAAATAATGGCAAGTGCTTATTATTTTGGTTCAGTACATATCAATTTCATTACCCTAATAATTTTCTTCACTTTGCTTCCTCATTGCTATCTCTCCAGTAGACTTAGTAATAACCAATTCCTGGCACACTAGGTTTACCTTTTCCACAGTGTCTCACAGTTGCAACATTACACCACATACTCATTTCAGATTGACTTCCTTCTCTTACTAACATGTATGAGTTTGCTTCATTTCTGTCATAGCATAGTTGTTTAGCTTTTAGTGTTGTACATCATTCCCTTGTCTAAATGCCATATTTTATGAGTTCAATTACCCAGGGAGGGTAATGTTTCCACATCTAGCTAATGCTGAACAAAGGTGATATAAATATTTATGAACAAGTCATACATTTTCAGTTTCGTTAAAGAAATTGTAGTTTTCAACTACAGACAACATGTAGGTAGTTCTTGTGATTTTATAGTCTTGCCAGCAACTGAAACTATCAATATCCTGAATTTCATATGTCCTAGTAAGTATGTGATGATATTTCCTGGCATATCCCTGTGAATTATGATATGGGGCATCTTTCATATGCTTGCATAAGATTTGTATATCATTTTAGTGATATAAGTATTTTAGTTTATTCTATATTTCTTTCCTCATTTCTTATTGTGGAATATGAAAAGATTTTTTTGTATATTTTGGATAAAAAAATCTTTCATCAGACATATCTGTAAAATACTTTCTTCCAGTTTGGTTGTTGTTGTTACTGTTGCTGTTAGTGTTATACTTGTTCCCTTGATAGTACTTTTTAGAACAGAAAATTTTAAGTATATATATATATATATCATAACATTAAGTAAAACAGATAGTTAAAAAGTATATGTTTTAATTTGAAAAATACTGAAGATAGATTGCATGTTCTCATGGCAAACCTATATGATAATGCAAGTTAATTACCACAGTTAATCTGTTGTACAAGGGGAATTTATCCAATTTGTAATTGCCATGTAAAATTAAGCCAAGAAAAAAATGTGTGATAGATTTAAAGGTAAAATACCAAATTATCACCTTTATTAGAAAAAATCCATAGAAAATATTTATTTCTTTTAAATTTTATTATTATTATTATTATTATTATGAAAAAGTCATAATTTTTAATCCATATATTCCCTTGTTTAGGCTCCCTTTCCCCTCCCACGCCTCACACTCACTCACTCTTCTCACCATCAGTTTATCTCCTCCCCAGAAAGGGCAGTAGGTCTCAAGTTCCCAAGGTAGCTTAGTTCAGCATCAACTCCAGGCAAATCCAGTTTCCTCACCCCAACATCAAGACTGGGTCAGATGTTCCTCTGGAGGAAATGGGCTCCAAGGTGCCAGTCCAAGTTGTTTCAGATCCCAAGCTGTTCAGTGGTTGTGGTTGGGAGCTTGGACATGCTTTGCTTTTTGTTTAAAGTCCACTAATGAATGAGTTACATCCCCTGTTTATCTTTCTGAGTTTGTGAGACCTCGCTCAGGAGGATATTCTCCAAATCCATCCATTTGCCTGTAAATTTTAGGATATCATTTTTTTCTCACTGCATTGTGTAAATGTACCATAGTTAATCTATTCTTCAGCGGAGGGGCATCTAGCTTGTTTCCAGGTTCTTATTACAAATAATGCTGCTATGAACATAGTTGAACTAATGCCTTTGGTGTGCGACTGTGCATATTTAGGGTATATGCCCAGAAGTGATATTGCTAGATCTTTGGGGAGATTGATTCCTAGTTTTCTGAGAAACAGCTATCTATGCTGCATTCCAGAGTGGAACTGAACAAGCTTATACTACCACCTACAATGCAGGAGTGTTCCTATTGCTCTGCAACCACTCCAGCATAGGCTGTCATCTGAGTCTTTTATCTTGGCCAATCTGACAGGTGTAAGGTGGTATCTCAAAGTTGTTTTAATTTGCATTTCTCTGATGGCTAAAGATGCCAAGCACTTCTTCAATTGCCTTTCAGCCATTTGTAATTCTGCTGAGAATTCCCTTTTTAGTTCTGAACTCCATTTTTTTGATTGGGTTATTCAAAGTTTTGTGGCTCTAGTTTTTTTGAGTTCTCTTTTCTGAAAATTTTTATTTTTAAGTTATTGAAGTTAAATGTATTTTACTATTTTGTGAATTTGTGCATGGAGAAATTCATGTAATTTTAGAATATTTATTCAAGATGTGGAATGTCTTCTTACAGCTAAATTTTATGTTGAAATTTGATCCATTTTATTTTATTTTAAATTTTATGTGTATATCTAATTAATTACAATAAATAGGCAGATAGGGGACTCATAATGAGGAACTCAATGAATAGCTGCCAGAATACAACTGGGGAAGAGATAAGTTGACTTGCAACAATAACTGGGGATTTCTGTGTTACAGGTATTTTCCTAGTTTTGGTCAAAAGTTAAAAAGAAAAAGGAAATAAATGTAGTGTTGTGGGGTTAAGCAAATCTCTATTATTTGTTCTGAGAAATTAGTTTATGTTGAAAAGTAAAGAATGTAATTTATGACATCCAGATTGTCAAGGTAGAGAAGCCCTGCAAGTCCATCAGGAGGATGCAAGTCTTGCTTCTACATTACAGAAAACTCAGTCTATTAGTACAGAGACTTTGAAAATTTTATGCGTAGATGTCACTAGAAGACTCTTTTTCAGATATACAGAAGTTGTTGAAAGATCTTGTTTTAAAATGAAAGTTAGTAATCAATTATTTCAGGCTCTGTACTGTGTGTTCTCAAGGATACTGTATATAGCTAAAACATAGATTCATGATAACCCCTATTAGCTATCTGCTAACACATTATCACCTTCAATTAATTTATACTTTACTGGCCCTTTATATATTTTTCCACGTTAATTATTATTGATTCATTAAATTATCTCTTTTTTCTGTTGTGAGCTACAAATGTAGCTGCCTCGCTCACAGGTTTTCATCTTCTATGAAGTAGACATGGAAGACTCCACCATTATTTGCCATCTATAGTGTCTGTGTCACATTTAAATGAGAAATGACTTTTAGAATAAATACATTCATCACCTGGTGCTGAGTTTAAAAGCCATTTTTATTGTGCTGTTCTGGTATATGCCTTTATCTCCAGCACCTGAAAGGCAGAAGCAGGTAGACCTCTGTAACTTCAAGACCAGCCTTGTTTCCAGAGGACAGTCAAGGCTACAAACACACAAAAAAATCTAATTTTTGGAAAAAGCAAACAACAACAAGTCATTCTTTTTGTTTCCAAACATTGTTCAAATAAGCAACACTTCTGATTATTTTAAGAGAACCACTCTTCTGTTGCATCTTGAATAATAAATTAAATATCTTGTGACTATAGAGTATAAAAATTAATTCCAAACACACAAGAATAAATTAGTACACTTCAATTACTCTCCTGGATTTCAGACAATATATTCAGACATTAAAAACAATTAAATTTGAGTGATAGGACTGTATGTGTTCTGTGACAATTGTAAAATTACAATTTTATTTCTAGAATATAAACACCTATTTTCATAGTCAACTCCTTTAAAAAACAATTTTCTAAAACTTCAATCAATTCATACTCAATTTAAATAATCAATATTTGCAGAACCTGCAAATTAATGATAATAGTAACAGACCATTTCAAAACAGTCTAAAATAATGACAATGCTATGAAAAAGTGTCAATGATATGGGTCTGGTGGGTTTACAGAAAAAAAAACAAATAACCAAAAACAACATTAGTGACTCAGTAATGTTCATATGTGAGCATGACTAAACTTTAATAACTAAAGTACATATACAAAGAGACTTGTTCAACATAAATCTTCCCATGTCAGGGGTTTTACAGCAATAAAATTTGTCACTACATTTCCTGTGTTAGAAAAGATGATCACAACACAGATATGTATTAGTCTATTATAAAACTACAGAACCGGTGATTAAAAATTATAAAGAAATTCAGGACAACAAAGAAAAAGCCTTCACATCTTATTTATTAAAGACAAAGATCAAATGACTTTGATTTTGATCAATTGAACATATATACTTTCACAGATTTGGTTGAAATTTATACTTAATTTGTGAGATGTTGTTATTTAAAAACATTAAAAGTTGCATAGTATGTAACATATAATCTCAGAAATATATATTAATTCATATTATGAGGGATTTTATTAAAATTTCCACATGTCCTTAACATTAATGTCCATTGTATAACCAAATGCTGAGAGAATTTCCACCAGCTCATTAGTTTTATATTCTTTATGTACTGAGATATTTGATGAAGTTTTTGAATGATACTGCTGCCAGCATAAACTAACCTCAAGCCATAATTACACATTCATAATGCATTCAAGAAATATTTTATGATGAAATATGATAGAAACAATTTTTGGCTTAAGAAAACACAAAGCATTAATTAACAGCAAGTACAACAGAAAAGTCTTAGAATGCTTCAAAATTCAGAAGAGAACTCAAACTAAATATAAAAAATTTTAGAAAATGAACTCATAACAAAAGCCCAAGCTTAAGTAGAAGAAAAGAGAACAAAATATTTGGAAATCTAAGAGAAACGCATCTATGACAGAAAAGAATACAGCATTATCACCCTACTTTTCAAAATATGTACCTAGCATAAGAAATCAAAACAAATTTTAAAAAATCAAGGAAATAAAATATAAGTCTTGGATTTTTGACTGACTTCTAATTTTATTGGTCACAACCGTTATCTACATGCAAAAATATTGTTAGATTATTTTTTTCATTTTTCTTATATTTAATTTCTTCTCTCATATATTACAATATGAACAGTTTCTCTACCCTTTTACCTTCTCAGTCCCTCCTCAACACTTGTTCTTTACACCAAATCTACCTCTCCATTTTCCTCCAAAAAAGACCAGGCCTCCCCAGGATAGCAACCAAACATGGCATATCAAGTTGTTTTAAGACTAGGCATATCCCCTCATTTTAAAGTCAGATGAGTTAACCAGAGGGAGAAAAATTATCCAAAAAGTATGCAAAAAAGTCAGAGACAGCCTCTATTCCCACTGTTAGGTGTCCCACAAGAAAACAAAGCTACAGAATTATAAAATGTGTGCAGAGGAACTCCATCAATCCCATGATGGTTTCCTGGTTGTAGCTTCAGTCTCTGTGAGCTTCTATGAGCCCTGGTTAATTGATTTTATCGACCATTTTCACATGGTGTCCTTGACCCCTCTGACTTATACACTACTTCTTTTACCTCTTCCGCAGAATTTCCCAAGTTCAGTCTAGTATTTGCCACTGAATTTCTGCATCTGCTCCCATCAGTTCCTGGATGAGGCCTCTCTGGTGACAAATAAGCTAGGCCCTAGTCTAGATGTATAACAGGATATCATTAAGAACCATTTCATTGATGTTTTAAGGCATTGTTTATTTGTTTTGTTTTGCCATTTTTTGTTTTTCTAGCCAAAATTTCTAGGCTACCCATTTGCCTCTGGTTCCTGGTCCTCAGGCATTGTCAGGAATGGAATTGGGTTGCAATTTGGAATAGTCATTGGTTGGCCATTTACACAAGTTTTGCACCAGAACATCTTAAAGGCAGGAAAAAGTGTAGGTTAAAATGTTGTGGCTGGGTTGGTGTCCCAATCACTCCACTGAAAATCTTGCCTAGTTAGAGATGATGGCTAATTCAGGCTCCATATACTCTAGCATAAGGAGTTTTGACTGGAGTCACTCTTGTAGATTTCTGCAAGTTTCCATTGCAATAAGTTTTTACCTAGCTCTCCAAATGCACCCCAATACCAGTCATTCTCACAATCCCCACTTCCTCCACACATCCCGATGTATGATCCCTCCTATTCTCATTCCCCCCACAAACTCTGAGTCCAACCCTAAGATCTATTCTATTTTCTCTCCCCAGAGAGATCCATGTGTCTCTCCTTGAGCCTTCCTTGTTATTAACCTGTCTGAGTTGGAATGTAGCATGATAATACTTTACAGCCAATATTCAAATAAAAGTGAGTATATGCCATGTTTGTCCTTCTGTGTTTGGGTTACCTCACTCAGGATATTTTTTTTCTATACAATCTCAAAAAGAACTCATATAGCAACAGTGGCAGCAGAAACACTGACATGAGCACAGATGTTGATTTCTTTGACAAATAGGATAAAATGAATGAAAAAGGAATAGTGCATGTTTCTCTTGAAAATGAGCAAAAAATAAAAATAGGCCTGTATTTCCTATGCAAATAGGACTGCTTAGCAACCACATAGTAGAAATGTTTTAAAGAATTGGCTAGTAACCACATAAAAGACAAGTTATTTTATAGGAATACTTAGAAACCATGTATCAGATTTTATATTACACTACTTGATTAATAACCTTTTAGAAATCAATAAAATGTAAACAATGTGTAACTTCAAGTATAGTATATTGCTATCCACAATTTCAGCATCAGAAAATATAAAATTTACATTTTGACTCATCAATGAATTAATGCACTACTTCATGTAGGGTTAAGGTTAGGTTTTCTTTGGAAAACCTACATGATACTGAAACAAATTTTAGATTCAATATTTACAAACCCACAGAACAGAACAGCTTCAAGAGTACACCAAGAATAAAGAGCCTCCAAACTATAAATCATAACACAATCTTCAAATTAAAATGATCCTAGGGTAAGTAACAAATTGTAGTGAAAAAAAGGAAATATGAGATGTAGGGACAACTTACAGATTACAAGGAAAAGACATTAAAGGATATTGAAACTACTTATAATTTTCTGATAATGAGCATGATAGTGAACAGTATTGCTAGTAAGCAAAGATGAGAAACAATAAAGACACACAAGAAAATGCTTTATATAAAACTTAGAATAATATCTACACATAGAGTGGAGCAGGTCCAGTTGTCATAGCACACATGGACTCTTTCTGACTCTACAATGGTGTTTGAGATAACAATAACTTATCTTACATATCTCTCTGAACTTAGTGTTTCCTTTAAATTTAAAAATACCTGTTTTAATAACTACTGAGTTATTAAACTGGAAATTGAAGCAAAACAATTGGGTATAGGTATGAAGAGATAAATTGTATACATGTATAAATTTTCAAAGAATAAACAGAGGTTATGATGCAAATGTATTAAATAGGTATTTACAGAAACTTCCACCCAAATGCAAAGGAATATACATATTTCTCAGCTCCTCATGGAACTTTCTAAAAAACTGATCACTTAATTGATCATAAAACCAATATGAATAGATACAAAAAATTGGAAATAATCCCCTGTATCATATCAGACTATCAGGGGCTACAGTTAGAGTTCAACATCAAAAATCACAGAAAGCCTACCAACCCATGGAAACTAAACTTCACTCAGCTGAAACAACTTTGGGTCAAGGAAGAAATTAAGAAATCAAAATCTTTCTAGAATTTAATGAAAATGAATCTACAAAGTACCCAAACTTGTGCGAATCAATGAAAGCAGTCTTAAGAGGAAAATTCATAGTGCTAGATGCCTATATGAAAAACCTAGAGAAATCCCACAATAGAGACTTATCAGCACAGATGAAAGCCTAAGAACAATTAGAAGCAAACTCACCTAGAAGGAACAGAGGGAAGGAGATAATCAGAGCTGAAATCAATACAATTGAAACAAAAAGAACAATGCAAAAAATCAATGAATCAAAGATTTGGTTCTTTGAGAAAGTCAATAAGATAGATAAGCCCTTATCCAAACTCATCAAAAAGCAGAGAGAGTTTATCCAAATCAACAAAATTAGAAATGAAAAGGGGAACATAACAACAGACCGCCAGGAAATCCAGAGAATCATCAGGTCATACTTTGAAAATCTGTATTCATCAAAAATGGAAAACCTAGAAGAAATGGACAGCTTTCTGGACAGGTATCATCTACAAAAATTAAAAGAAGAACAGATTAATTACCTAAAAAGACCTATAACCATAAAGGAAATTGAAGCTGTCATTGAAAGCCTCCCAAGACGAAAAAGGCCAGGTCCAGATGGTTTCAGTGCCAAGTTCTACCAGACATTCAAAAAAAGAATTGCTACCATTACTCCTCAAACAATTTCACACAGTAGAAACTGAAGGAATATTGTCAAATTACATTTATGAAGCCACAATTACCCTAATACCCAAGTCATTCAAAGACACAACAAATAAGGAGAATTACAGACAAATTTCGCTCATGAATATTGATGCTAAAATTCTCATTAAAATTTTGGCAAACTGTATACAACAATAAATAAAAAATATCACCATCATGACCAAGTAGGCTTCATCCCTGAAATGCAGGTTTGGTTCAACATATGAAAAACTAGAAATGTCATCCATCATAAAAACACACCAAAGCGGGGGGGGGGGGAACATGATCATATCCTTAGATGCTGAAAAAGCCTTTGACAAAATCCAACACTCTTTTATGATAAAAGCCCTGGAGAGATCAGGAATACAGGGAAAATATCTAAATACTAAAGGGAATTTACAAGAAACCAACAACCAACATCAAACTTAATGGAAGAAAACTCAGAGCAATCCCACTAAAATCAGGAACTAGACAAAGATGTCCTCTCTCCCCTTATCTATTCAATATAGTTGTCAAAGTTTTAGCTAAAGCAATAAGAGAATGAAAGGAGATTAAGGGAATACAAATTGGAAAAGAAGAGTGAAACTATCTGTATTAGCAGGTGATATGATTGTATACATAAGTGACCCACAGAGTTCTACCAGGGAACTCCTACAGTTGATAAACACCTTCAGCAATGTAGCAGGATATAAGAATAACTAAAAGAAATCAGTAGCCCTCCTATACACTAAAGATAAAAGGGTCCAAAAGAACGGAAAAATCACCATTAATAATAGCTGCAAAAAGCATTGATACCTTGGAGTAACTATAACCAAAGTAGTAACAGACCTATTTTACAAAAATTTTAAATCACTGAAGAAAGAAATTGAAGAAGATATCAGAAAATGGAAAGCTCTCCCATGTTCCTGGATTGGTAGGATCAACATAGTAAAAATGGCAATTCTACCAAAGGCAATCTACAGATTGAATGCACTGCCTATCAAAATCCCAACACAATATTTTTTGGACCTTGAAAGAACAATACTCAATTTCATTTGGAATAACAGGAAAGCTAGGATTGCCAAAATAATTTTACTCAACAAAAGAACCACAGGAGGCATCACCATCCCTGACTTCAAGTTATATTATAGAGCTACAGTAATAAAAACAGCCTGGTACTGGCATAAAAACAGACTTGTGGACCAATGGAATAGAATTGAGGATCCAGACATTAACCCAAAAACCTATGAACACCTGATTTTTGACAAAGAGGCCCAAAACATTCAATGGAAAAAAGATAGTATATTTAACAAATGGTGTTGGCATAACTGGAAGGAAGT
>PVIH01008055.1:0-94759 GCA_004025045.1 Sigmodon hispidus
TTATATACTTTACACTGCTTGGCCCATATCTTAAGCACATTACTAGCTAGCTCTTTCTTCTTAAATCAACCCATTTCCATGAATCTACCCACCACGTGGCTTGCAGCCCGTGGCTCACCTGAATTCCTACATGCTTCTTCTTCGGGGGACAGATGGCGACTCGTAAACTCCACCCCTTCTTCCTACCTGGCTGCCTCTGCTTCTCCACCCACTTCTATGGTGCCCTGCATGGGTCCAAACAGTTATTTATTTATATCGTACAGAGAACATTCCACCACATCTACCCACTGAGATCTGTGTATAGGACTGGAGAGATGGCTCAGCCATTAAAGGCTAGGCTCACAACCAGAAATATAAGAAAGAGATCTGTGTATAATGCATAAAACTGAAAGATACACACAAGGCTCAGAATGTGATTTGGGTTCCTTTGGTGACAGTATTTCCATTTGGCAGTATTGCCAGGGCAAAGGCCAAAATACCTTACAGTGGTTGAAGGAACAGCCATGAGGGAAGAAAGGGTGTTCAATGGGGACCCTGGGTGAGGAGCTATAGTCACATAGGACCTAATTTTTCAAGGGCAGTCAGAAGTGAACTCATCCTTCTCAGAGTATTAAAGACCGAATTTCTTTTGAGAAACTCAGACCCACTTTCCAGAGGGGTCTGTAGGCAGATTGGTTGTGAAATACAGGCTTTGAACATGGTACAAAGAGAATGCTTAACATAGGGCCAGGACAACTATCTAAGAGCCCAATTTGGATGGTTTTCCTTGAAACAATGTGCAATTAGATCAAGACCTCGTGCTTAGAAAAAAAATCAAAACAAAACAAAAACACTTGTGCCAGACACTTTATTTTCTTAAGGAATAAAACAGTGAAGCTCATTGTGTTTTTCCTGATAAGTAATGGCTATAGGATTACCAAATTCTGTGCTGCAAATCCAAGTAAAAACTCTGAGCATAGGACATAGCCTTATGACACTCTAGAAACCAGGAGCTTGAGATTTGGGGTACTGGGTTTTACTTTCAATAAGCCAGTGCTCTACCACAGAGTCACAAAACCCAGCCTGAGAAAGATAATATCTTCTCCCACATATTCTAGAGGTTAGTTATAACGGATCTAGCCAAGGGAAGGCCAAAGGGATTATTTATAGGTAAACATCTTTTTAGTGTTCTCTGAACGTCAAGAAAATAAAGAGCATTTCAGTTTTGCACATAGCAAGTTACAGGCTAGCCAGGGCTATGTAGTGAGACTTTCTCAAATAACATGAACCAAATAAAAGTAAATGAAAGAAGAAGGCAGGGAGGTAGGGGAGACAGGAAGAAAGGAGAGGAGGGGAGCAGAGGGCAGGGGAGGAAAAAGCCTCTGAACCCCATGCTAGGGAACCTTGGAAGAAATTTGGAGTTGTAATAAGGTGAAATATGTGAAATGGGGCTTGGGTAAGTTTCAATACACACATGAAAGTGGAGAAGCTCAGAGTCTGAAGATATGAGTAATATATCAGAGGCTGCCATGTGAGTTACACCACTATCCACAGAGGGTGACAAGCCCAGAGGACCGCTCTGTGTCAGCCGTGAGTGCTAAGGCATGTAAAAGGCCATTCACTTTAAAGGCGGGAGATAGTAAGTCAGCAGAGATGAAAAGAACTCTGTGTGTTTGAGATAAGAAAAAAAGCCTACATCCAACTCTCATGCCAAGAATGAGCTCACTTTCCTCTTAAGGCTGGTAGACAGTTCAAAGCTCCATAGCTTCTGTGAAATACAAATAATAATAATAATAATAAAACCCAAAAGACACCAGGCTTAAAAACGAGATAGTAAATAGCAAAACACTTCTGCCGGAAAAGCCAATGAAAGGCAAAAATGAACTCTCCAAAAATAGCACTTCAAAAAGTCTCTCCTGGGCAGTCTCCTAAAGTGGCAGAGGATGTATGCCGGAAGCCAGAGTAGGGGCTGAAGGAGCAGTTTCCTGTCTCCCTATCATTGTCTTGATCCAAAGTCCCTGATGATTTGAGGCCCCTGACCACCACTGCCCCCCATTTGACCCCAGTCTCTATTCGTTACAGTGAAGATCTGGCCTTCCAGGCTGCTGTCAAACTCTGCCTGTCCCCAATACTGTCCCCAAGGCCAGCCCTTGCTTATCTACCAATCTCACCTGTTTCTCAGCTGTTTCCTTCAGTGGGGTTTGACTCAGTCCTCCAACCCTGACTGTTTTTTCCTTTGTGTGCTATGGCAAGCTGGAAACTGTCAAGCTGTCTGTATGAGTCAGTCATTTGTCAGAACAAACAGATGCTATGCTTAGTATTCAAAGGAGAAATTAATGCATCTTTTAGACCACACAGTTAGTTAAACAAATTACCAGAGACTATTTTCCTAATTCTTGCTAGGTAAGACTATACAGTGGACCAATTGTCAGGAAAACATATGTACTTACAATACTCTGTAGATTTCATATACCTTGGCCCTCCATATTTGAGGGCTGAGCATGTATGAATTCTATCAACTATGGATACAAAATACCTGAAAAAAACTCTGTGTATATATCAAATACAAACTGACTTTTTCTCATTATTATCTCCTAAGCAATATAGTACAGCTATTTGTATAACATTTATATTGTATTGGGTATTATCAGTAATCTGAAGATGATCTCAAGGTACACAGACAATTGTGTGTAGGTTGTAGGTTAATAATGCACCAGTTTATATAAGGAAAATTTACTTTCAACAGATTTAGGGATGTGTATGTATGAAGGAAGGGTCCTGGATCCAATCTCTCAAATTTACCAAAAAACAACTTAGATATAACTCATAGGACGTCCCTGGCTACATCTCCAATCAATAGTGAAGGTGTTGCCTAAACAGGACTTCCCCTATAATCAAATGAATAACCACCCTAAGTGCCATCACAGAACCTACATCTAACAATGAATAGAGGTGGAGGGAAGGATACGTGGCTAAGCACTGGGCTGAGTCCCTGGTCCAGCTGATAGTGGGGGAGGAGACTTATATAAGAAAGGGGATCGGGACTATAAAAAAAATTCTCACATTGATGACTGGCTGGAGCTCTGAGGAGTTCACTGAATCAAGAACAGCCACCTGGGAACCATCAGGAAAAGGAACTAGGCCCTCCAAAGATAGGTAACTGTCCACTGACATGGGCAGTATGTGGAGCCTCCAGGGGAAGGTTCAGACTGTTTCTGTGTATAGACTGGCACCTTGGACCCCATTCCCTCTGGAAAAATGCCTAACCCAGTCTTGATATTAGGATGAGGAAATCAGACTTGCCTGGAGTGGATGCTGAGCTAATCCATCTTGGGACCTCTTGTCCTTTCTGGGAAGGGGATGTAGGGGATGGGGAGGAGGGAGGCTGAAAGCTGACTGGGAGTGTTCAGGAGGGGAAAGGGAGTTGGAACAAGGGGTTACATGGATAAAAAAGACTTTATTCTATAGAAGAAGAAGGAGGAGGAGAAAAAGAAGAAGAGGAAGAAGAAGAAGAAGAAGAAGAAGAAGAAGAAGAAGAAGAAGAAGAAGAAGAAGAAGAAGAAGAAGAAAAAGGGAATGCCAATAGGGTAGTTCTTTCCTCTGGGACTCAAAAGCATGGAACTGAGTACCATCTTTGACCTGTCTTGGAATTTGACACGCCCCCCACTCTAAAGAGTTTGAATGGAACTTTGGTTGTATCCTCTAAAGCTCAGTACACTTAGCAGGCTTTCCCTGATGCTCCTGGGCTTTCCCCTGGTTTTCTGACCTCCATGGCTAACTTAAAAGGCATGATTTTTTTTCCTACATTTCTTCTCCTCCTGGGGAGAATGCTGGGGTTCTTAGCTTCCCTGTCCTGTCTTGTTTGTTTGCTTGGTTGGTTTGAGTTTTAATTTGGTTTAGTTTGTTTTTTTCCTCGCAAACTTTGATAAAATTATTCTTGCAATTCCTTCCAAGTCCATTTTTATGGCATTTCTTTTAATGAGACAAAGACCCAAAGAAAACCATGGTAGTAGTGCACAAGTCTTACAGAATGGTCAGCAATAGGAGGCAAAGAAAAGGCTATGTCAAATGAACAAAAGAGTAAGACAGAAAAAAAAAAAAGACTAAAGGTTACCTGTGTGCTAGTTAAAGCCACTGAGAAAGCTGTTATCAAGATATATCAAGAAAGCTGTTATCAGGGTATACAGGGCAATTTCTTATCAGCTAGGACCTAGAACTTTCCAGAACAGATGGGGGAGTGCCCTGTAGTAAAAGTACAAAAAGTTGAAGAGAATTTAGTGATAGGGGATTTTGGTAGGCCATGATGTATAGAGGTATAAGGGTTTTTTGAAAGCTGAGGGGTGAGGAGATTAAAGTTGAAGATGGGGAAATACTAGAAGAAAATAGCTTAATGGTACAGCTTGCCTAGCATGTGTGAGGCCCTGAGTTTAATTCCCAGACCAAAAAACAAACAGACAGAACCACGCCTTGAGTGGTTAAGATGGCTCAGTGGTTATCAATGCCCATCTCCATGCCTGACAGCCCAAATTCAGTCTTCAGGACCCATGAGGTAGCAGGAGGGAATGAACTCCTACAAGCTGGCTGTTGACTTCTTCATGTGTGTGCATGCTCAGCCTCCTCTCCACAAACACAAACACACAAGATTAACAAGCAATATAAATATGGTATAGAGACTATTGTTCTGAGCTAAACTCCTACACTAGAGTTCTCCAACAGACAGGGCTAAAGTCCAAATGGAGTCACAGGTCAAAACTCCAAGTTCCTAAGCTGGAACAATGGTGGTTATCAGACCCTCACAGACAAATGAGCCTTAGAGAGATAGCCCATTTTCCAACTGGCCAGACAGGTTTCTCTAGTCTGCTGATAAAGTTCCCTCATTCTGCATTCTTTTCTTTTTTCTCTTTTAGACAGCGCCTCACTACAGTGAAGACAAAACTGACCTCAAACACACAATCCTCCAGCCTCAGACTCCTGAATACTGAAGTTACAGATGTGTACCACTGAACCCAGCCCTCTGTCTTAAATACTACACAATGGAAGGAAGCCTGAAGTAGCCCTGAGTTATTAATTGGTCAGCTTCTTTCCTTGCAGAGAATGTAACTTTGAAATGACTCCTTTATACTTTGACTCTCTTCTGACCTTTTTTTCCCCCACTTTCTGTCCATAAAATTAACTTCTTTATAAAAGATGATAAAACTAATACCCCAGCAGTCTTTCCACATAGGGAACTGACAGAAAAATCCCTTCAGCAAGGTTTATCATTAAAAAAGGGGCTTTGCTGTCATGATGGGAAGGAGAACACTGGACAGATATGATATAATGTATAATATCTAAGAATAATGAGTCTTAAATGGGGCTGGAGATGCTTCCAGGTGAATTATGAATTTTCATGAGGAATTGGGGGGGAGCTGGAAAGGGGAAGTGGGGGGCAGTAAGAGGGGGAAGCACATATGCTCCTGGAAAGGAATCTCACAGAGAGAGAACCCTCTTCAGGGAACTACCTTTATCTCTGGATGAAATCCCCCTGAAGTATCTCCTGGGAATTCCCAGGACACTGAAAAGTTCTGACTCTATAACCTTTCAGGAGTCCATGAAACATCACAACCTTGTGGTTCTCTTTACTATAACATAAATGATAAGTACCATGGAGGAGGCACCATAAATTGATAGCTGTGAAGTCCCAGCACAAACTGCCTCTTACCTGTCTGTCCCCAGGGAAGCTGCAGGAAGGCATGGGCTGATTCAAACTCTGAGATCAGGCCTAAAGAAATACTTATAACAAATTTCTTATTGGCTCATTGAAGCTACTACTCTTTTTAAAAAATGAATTATTTTAACATAAATGTAATAATTATATATTAATGAGATACTACTGTGTGATATTCTGGTATATGTATACATTTTGTAACATTCACTTCAGGATCGAGATAATCAGCTCTCAACAAACACCATTTCCTTAGACGTCCTGAGACTTACACAATGCAATTGTTATCTATAGTTACCCTGCTGTGTAATAACACAACAGAATGTCTTGCTTCTCTCTAACTGTACCTTAGGACTCGGAGCAACCCTCCCTGTCTCCTTCCTCTTCATCCTAGCCGTCCTTAACCTCCTTCTCCTCCCTACACTCAGCTCTTGTAGATGCCACATCTAACTGAGATCATACAGCAGTAGTTGTTCTGTGCCTGGCTTATTTCAGTTAATTCAGTGATCTCCAGTTTCATCCTATGTTATTACAGATGTCAGGTTTTTGTTTTGATTCACCTAATGGTTGTTCTAATTTCTTAAAAGTTTTGAGCAACTTTGCATCCATGCATGATTAAAAAAAAAGGTCTTTATCTTTGAAATGGAAGATGGGATGAAGTATCTCTCTCTCTCTTTTGCTCTTTCTCCTCCTCCTCAGTAACAGAGGAGGATCTGCTTGGTGACAAAGAACATAGTATATAGCAAGTAAATTAAGGGAAGAAGGCAGAGGAGCACATAGAAAGCCTAGCAATGAGCTCTCTCAAGCTACACTGACTGGAGACCATGTTCCACAGCTCATTTTCAGGCTCATTTTTTGCCTGCTTTTACCATGAACAGAAAAAAATATAACAAGGATAGATTAGGAAATTGATTTCTTTATTGTGCTGGCCAGTTTTATGTCAACTTGACTCAAGTCACAGTTTTCAGAGAGGAGGGAGCCATAATTGAGAAAATGTCTCCACAGCTGGGCTGTTAGCAAGTCTGTAAGGTATTTTCTTAGTTAATGTTTGATGCAGATGGCGCTGGGCTGGTGGTCCTGGGTTCTATAAGAAAGCAGGCTGAGAAAGCCCTGGGAACAAGCCTGTAAGCAGCATCCCTCCATGGCCTCTGCATTAGCTCCTTCTCTCAGGATGCTACCCTATTTGAAGTCCTGTCCTGACTTCTATCAATAATCAACAGCAACGTAGAAGTCAAATAAACCCTTCCCTCCCCAACTTGCTTTTGGTCATGGTGTTTTATCACAGACATGTCAACCCTGACTAACGCACTTATATGGGATCCACCACTTCTCAGATGGATAATCCTGGTCATTATGGTGATATATTTTGTATTTAATAAAATCAGCCTGGAATATCAGAAAACAGATTCACCCATAGTCAAGTCAGGAGGGTCAGAGGGTGGTATCTCATGCCTTTAATCCCAGCACAAGTGACCTATGACCTTAATCCCATAATTCGAGAGACAGAGATCTTTCTGTGTTTCTGCAAATTCAAGGCCTAACTACCAAACAGTAGTAGCTCGCACCTTTAATCTTAACTCCAGAATTATGCTGCAGAGTTGAACCTGGAAGTAAAACAACTGAGTGAAGAAGGTATTTAAGGAGGCATTGACAGACAGTGTGAGATTCTGTAGAAGCCACGAGCCAGGCTAAAAACTTTGGAAGGTAGCTGGGTGAGAAGTAATTGTGGTCTGCTTTCTCTTTCTGATATTCCAGCCTTTTCCTATGTGGCTTTGAGTTTTCATTTGATAACAACAAATTCCTGTTTTCAGGTCATGATTCTTAATATTGGGCCTCATTTCTATCACTTAGGAATCAGAGACAGTAGTGACATCTAATTAAATGAGGTACTAAATAAAACAGGAAGTACTCAGTAAATAATTGCTATAGCTGTTACTTCAGCTGGCCCTTAACTGAGTCCTCTTCACTAAAGATTTTAAAAGGAAGTACCTATATATTTTATGAATGGCCATGAACAGCATAGCTCTGGACACTGGAAACTGTGTTCCCTAGGCCACAGTGAAACATATCTGTATTTCCTTCTAGAATACAAGGATATGAAGTCTAGCTCAGATGGAGTTTGGAAGTTTGAGAAAAGAGAAAAGGTAAAGAGAGGAATCTACTTGAGTCTCAGTAGACACAAACCTTCTTGCCTAGACTTCAAACTCTCAAAAACCTTCAAGGCTGATTTTCAAATTTCTAAATTAATTAAATTAAATTAATTTATGCACATATAGCATAAAGCTATATTGATCCAGTTAAAATATTAATTTCAAACTTGAGATCTATAGTTGGGCCACTCCTCATTATGAATAACTATTTTCAATAAATAATTATTTAATGACTAGCATATTATATTATCTTTACATTTATGTGTGCTTTTGACGTCTACAAGCAAGTTCATTTTTCAAGCTCTTACTGAGGTACTAAGAGTTAGACAGATCCTTGATAGACAGACAGGTAGTGAGGGAGGCCACGGATGGGTAATAAAGATAACAAACTTCCAGGATTTTCTTCACAGTCCTGAGCAGAAACAAAGGCCTAGTGGGCTTTTTCTCCTGTAGGATCCCTGCTCATGCTGACAAGTTCAAGGCTAGATCACAACATGTTTATCCCAAAGTTGTGGGCCTGTCAGCTCCCCTGTCTTTATTGAAGGGAAGAAGATAGTCTCCAGCCCTTAAAGAAGGAGCAGGTTTGGGGCTCTGGAGGCCCTCTTGTACTTTGCAGAGGGTCTTTCTCTTTGAGGGCCTTGCTGTCCTGCGTGGTTCCTTACTCTAAATAGAAGCCTTTCCCCACCAGCTGATTCTCCTGCAGTGTTCGAGATTTTCTCTGCTACCACCTGTTGTGCTCAAGACTTTTCCTTCCTTTTAATTCTTTAACCAGAAGAGAAAATAAATGTGATCCAGACTCCTAGACAGTAACAGTATGTGAGCATATTAATATGTTGATTACAAATATTTTAAAATATGGTGTGATTTAGTTAGAGCATTTTGTTTTGGATTCTTTTTCCTCATTTTTTTTTTCTTGTGCTGGGAAGAGCCAAAGCTTCAAGTATATTGGATTTTACTTTTTTAATGTATTAGAAAACAGCCTGGCTTCAGGAAGATATCCTTTACCCTCTATGAAGGCCTAGAGTGAAATATTAAGAAGGCAAACATTCTTCTTTCTATAATATCTGCCTCTTTAGAATATCTGTTCAATGGACATGTGTATGCACACACATACAGAGAAACACACAGACACAGAGACACACAAAGACACACACACACATACGAGACACACACAGACACACATACAAATATCTGTTTCATTTTTTGAAACATAGGCAAGAAAAGGAAAAAGAAGGTTGTGAGGTAACAAATTTCCTGTCACACATTACATAAAATGATCATAATCATGAGGCTCTCTCCACAAACCTCATCCACCATGCATATGACAATATTCTGCAAAGGGCCACAGACGGTCACAATGGGACAAAGGATTGTAAGTATGGTCCTGAAAGGCAGTGTGCTGCCAGGACTGTTCTAGTCTGCGAACCATTGTTTCTGGTCCACAGTGAGATAGGCATGAAAAATTGAGAGTGAGTGTTTAGGGACTGTTATGGAAATGGGACAAAATAATTTTATGTCTGCTGTATCAAATGAAAGATCAGGGCTTGTATTTTGGATGTATGAGATTTTACTTCATTTTCCCAGTAATTCACTTCCATTGTGTTTTACAAAGGCAATGAAAAAAAACCTGTCCTTCCCCTACACAAAAGCTGAGAAGCATTCATAAAAAGGTGTTATTATTTCTTGAAATTTTGCTTAAGAACAGCAAATTTCTGTTTACAAACTAGTCACGCAACTGAGAAACACAGTTTCATATGGGGGAACAGGAATTGTTCATATACAAGCAGGTTCTGAAGCAAGTTTGGATTGAGTAACTTAGTTTTTTGTAATCAGAAACCACACAAAACAGGAGATTACATTCTTGATACTGCCTTATAATTTTCAATATCTGAAAGGATATATAAATTATTCAAAAACTCAATAATTAGCATTCTTGCAGTAGAGAAGCTGGGTTTCTGATGTCAAACTCCTCTATCTCCCAAAAAATTTCTTATAAGAAATGGTGGCAGTATGTCTAATGTTGTATATGATTATGGGAACTTCTTCAAGAGAAACTGCTTCACTTTGTAACATTCAGAAAGAGAGTGTGGTGAACAGTACTGTTCACATGAGGATTACAGAATGATGCTGACCTCACTGTCTGTGTTAATGGAATACAAGCATGGCTGGGGTGGAGTGATTCAGTGGCTTAAGAGCACATGCTGCTCTTTCAGAGACAGGGTTGGTCCCAGCATAGCCAGTGCATGGGTCACAACCATCTGACTTTCATGGACACCTACACACATGGGTACACAAACACATATAACTAAAACAAGTCTTCCAAAGTAAATAGTAAAGCATTCTTTCTCTTGGATCCTCTAAGGTGTGTGCTGAACTCCAGAATGTTGTTCCCAGAGCAACAAGTCATCAACAGGCTCCATGCTGACTGAAGTCAGCCAGTGAAGTCTTGTTCCCCAGCTGTTGTCCTGAAACACTGTGAGGGCAAGTCTGGGCTTAGAAATGCTGTACGGATCTACTTGTTGGTATTTCCCTAGACATTAAGAATAGCACAGAATTAGGTAAACTTTGTGATCTGTGATTTCATTTTAGGAAATGAAGGAAGGTGTTTTTTCTCCTAGTACCCAGGGCTTATTTTTTATGTAGCTCCTAGACTACTCAGGAATCTTTGAACAAACATTCAGACTCAAGGCAGGGACTTAAGTAACAGAGGCACACCTTTCTAAATACTGATCCTAGTTGTGAGGTTCCTCTCACTGACGATTCATGTTACAGATGGTGGAACTTCATACCTGTCTATCCGGTCAGTCATAAGCCTCATGTCATATATCATCACTTTTGTCACAGATCCACCATTGATTTAGAAGAACATCGGGGTGTATTTTAGAGTTGGGATGCTTAAGGGAAGAAAAGTCCAAGAAAGGAGGGATGGAGAGAGCGACAAAGGACGGAAGGACAAAACAAAAGAATGAAGGAAAATGGAAAGAAGTTAAAAGCTATTGGTAATTTTGGATGTAGGAAAAATACCTTGATTTCAAAGGAAATTTATAATTTTCTTCTTTTGTGAAGGAAAAAAAGCACTAATGAAACTTTGTTGCCAAAGAAATGAAACCTTGTTGCCAAAGGAAGTAACCACTTCATAGTTCATTAAAGTTGTTACAAGTATCTTTAAATAGCATGCTTGTCCTTATTTGTGATCTTTTTCTTTTTAATCATTTTTTATCTACTGGGGACCAGTTTTAAACCCAGTATTCTCCAGACTGCCTCAGGCTCACCGGGGAGATTGCACTCAGTCACCAACCCTGGCCTTTGTCTTCATTTCAAAAAATGCTTCTAGATCTTTCTTATTTGATGTATTAAAGATTACAGCACCTAACACAAGTGTGTCATTAAAGGCACAAAGTGTTTACCATTCTAGAATGTGAAGGAGTGTGGCACAAATGCACTTTCAAAACATAATTTTAAAAAATAATTCCATTTTAGTTAGTGCAATTTGTTTTTGTTTGTTTTTTGCAATCTCTTGCATCTAATTGTTTGCACTAGCAACATTATTTTGCAAAGGTATCAAAGATATGTGTAGTGAACAGTATGTAAAAGGTACAGCTTCTGGGATTTGGAAAGGACAATTGTTCAGTTCTTCATCGGCCTTGGATACAACCCAGGGTCCCTTAGGGCTGGTCACAGATGTGTGTGGCATGGCAGAGAGATCTTTTTCTTTTCCCTTTGGTGAGGGGCCAGGTACAAACTGGCATCTGCTTTTCCTTAATGGTTGGTTATGAAACAGAAGTTTGGCCTGATGTGGCAGCATATGCTGGTAATCCTCTTGAGGGTAAGGCAAGAAAGCCTCAAATTCAAAGTCAGCCTCGGCTACAATAATAAAACACTGCCAAAAAATGATGTTCCTTGAAAAGCCACTGATTTTAACTTCTGTACACATATTGCAAGTGGCAATTAAACACTGGAAACAATTAGAAACTGATTTCTGATTATCACAGTTATAGGCAGCAGCTGTCCCAATCCCATCAAGTTAGCTCCCTCTTTATATTATTTCTTCATGATTATAAAAATATAAGTATATACAAATATGAGTATTAAAATAAAGGGGGAAAAGAGAAGATTTACTAATACTAAAATGAAGTCTGAGTTTGTGAAATTTTAGTCTAATATAAATCTTAATATAAAACAATATAATTCCACCTTTAACTTTTTGTAAGGCCCAGAACTGTTTTTATTTTTTTCTAACTAAAAAAAGAAAACAGAAAAGGACTATTTGAAACATCATAGCTGAAGAGATGACTGAGCATTATAAACACTGGTTACTAGAGTATTGGACACCCCTTTCTGATCTCTGTAGACACCAGACATGGATGTGCTGCACATACATACATGCAAGCAAAACATCCATGCATATGAAATAAAAAATTAAACCAGGGGCTGGAGAGGTGGCTCAGCGGTTAAGAGCACCGTCTGCTCTTCCAGAGGACCCGGATTCGATTCCCAGCACCCACATGGCAGCTCACAACTGTCTGTAGTTCCAGTTCCAGGCAAACACCAAGGCAAATAAATAAATAAATAAAGTGTTAAAAAAAAAAAAAAAAAATTAAACCAAAACATGTTACTCTAGGCAGAGCCATAAATGGCCTAAGTACTTGGTATATGGAGGAAGGAGGATCAGAAGTTCACTGCCACCTAGACTACATGAGACCTTTGTCTTAAAAAAAAAAAAAGAAAAATTTAAAAAGTACAACTTTAATATATATTGTATATTTAGTATATAATGTTTAATAGAAATAAAAATAAAAGTGAAATTTTAATATAAATATATCTAATATATAATGTTTAATACATTTCTATATTTAATATTAAATACATTGTACTTAAATATAAAAATACTATACATATATATAACAAGAAAACTATTCTATGATTGTAGATGTGGCTCAGTAATTGCCTCATATGGACAAGCTCCTGGCTTTGATTTCTAGTTCTCAAACCAAAAATAAATAAAAAAGAAGGGGGGAAAATCCTCCCAAACATCAAACCAAAACAACAAAAGCAAACCCCAAACTTAACTAAACAAGAAAACTCTACAAAGGTCACCCTAAAGTTGCTCAGGGAGATGAGCAGGTGCGGTGGCGTAGGGCTTGACTTGGTGTTTAGAAAGCAGTAGATTCAGTCGGGTTCCCACGCGGGCATGTGTGGATGTGCTCCGAGGACCAGGACGCGGCGCCGGGCGGAGCCTGGGCTGCAGAACCGGCGCTCGGGGCGGGGACCGGGCGCGGCCCTGCGCTCGGGGCGGGGAACTGGCCCAGCGTCCCGTGCAGCCCGGCCAGGCCCGAGCCAGACGGCGGGCCGGTCCCGCGCCATGGGGCGGCTGGTGGCTCTGAGTTTGCTGGGCATCGGGCTGGCACTGCTGGGAGAGCGGTTCCTGGCACTCAGGTAGGTGCTGCCGAGGAGCCCGGGTCGCGGGTCCTCAGGTTGGGATGGTCGAGCTGCTTGTGGGGGCACCGGCGATAGAACTTCTGCAGCTCTGGGAACCCGGCGGAAGGAAGAACTTTGGATCCCCACCCGTGTCCCATTTGGTCGGCCCAGCCCATTGCCACCACGACCTAGACACTTTGTGAAAAGTTTCCAGCCCTTGCTGGTGGCGAAGTTCCTCTGCCTAGGCAGACGGATGAGAGCTTTGCATATTTCCCAAGGGCAAATCCAGTGCTTTAATTTGAAAACAAAACTATTACTCATGCGTGGACGTTCTAATTATACAGTTTTATTTCAGGTCACTGGGGCTGTTCTGGCAGCCGGAACCCATCCCTCCCCAGCATAATAGTTTGGGAAACTTCAGCGCTTCAGTCTTGGCGCTGGAGATCAAAGACGCTGGAGAAAGGCAGCTACTGTTCTTACATCATTTCCTTATTTATTCACCAGCTCTCCAGAAGCAGAACACAAGATTGTTAGATTTTTAACCACAGCGAAAGGTCCTTGGTAGACCTCATGCTTTTCATGTTACCAATACAAACTTTATAAGCCTCTTGCAAAAGAGTTCCACAACAGATGAGAACCTACTAGGTTGTAGGTACACCTTTGCCTCATGTTCCTGGAGAGAACTGGAAACCCTAAATGAAGTCCTTTCTGATACATGAGAAAAATATCGTAACTGGCTATCTGAAACAGGAAAAATGGAACCTTTCATAGAGTTTAAAGAGAAAAGATGCAGTCCTCCGAAGGTGTTCTGGAAAGAGGAGTAATGTGACAGCTATGGTGGGTGAAAGAGACTGACTGCCTATGGCAAGTGCAGGGCTGTATGAAGTTAGATGAGAAGGCCTGAGCAAGCCTAGAGCATGTGTTTGAGGCTACAAAGCTGGGCTCTCCCAGATGGGCAAAAACGGAAGTGTTGGTGCTTATGGGCTGTTTAGCATCAAGCTGATGTAAAACTCTTGCATTGTACAAATTAACCCCGGGAGGGAGGGCAAGAGCAGCAGTAGTAGCCTGGATATTAGATCCTGGAGCCCTGATTGATATCCAAGTGACACCACCAATTCTAATTCAGTTGGTCCAGATGGGGCCTAAGGCTTCGATTTTTTTTTTTTTTTTTCACATGAAGTCTCGGTGTGGGTGTTTATCCTGTTTTGATCTCAGTCTAGTCTTGAAACTCAGGATTTTCTTGTTCTCCTGAATTGCACACACCACTACGATCCACAGGATTATATTTTCTTTGATGTTTAGCTCTTTCCTAAAGATCTGCTGTGTAGCTCAGTGATAGAGCACTTCACCAGCATACATGAAGCTCGGGGTTCCAGCCCCAGTACCACACTACAAAGTCAAAACACAGCCCACAGCCCTCTCTCAATAAGCCTTGTACATAGTATGCATCATCAGGGTTGAGAGCTACTAGATGGATGTTGGGAACAGTTAAAGAATCACAGAAGGTTGGAAATGATAAAGGAGACCCAGACTGCCTCCCCAGGAATGAGAAACAAGGCCAACGTGATGATACGACTTGCAAGGTAGTTCCACTGTACCATAGCAGCAGCTGCACTTGGTTGGTGATGAGGCAATGAGAAAAGTATATGTGTGCGTGGGGGGGGGGGACATTGAACAAGTAGGGACACTTATGCCTGTGGTAGAGAATGGCAGTGTTGGCCTTCATTGCAATGCTTCTGTGGATTATTCATGCATTAGATGGGTTTGGACCGTGTTTTGGTTTTGATTGATATATAGTAAGTATATATATTCATGGGCTACAATGTTAATGTTTCAACATATATAGTACCTATTATGATTAGCACAGTCAGCACCTTAAGTTCTGACTCTGTTTTGTGAGATAAAGATAGTAAAAATCCTTTCCTTCTACTTGAAGCATATATTATTGTCAGATATAGTCACCGTACGGCTGAAGACAGCAGTAGAACTCACTGTTCCTGCCCTTTATCATAGTACTGCGCCCTTGGGCCAGTGTCTCTGCCACCACTGGCTCAGTTTTTACACTTAGCTGGGAACTTTCCCAGTTTCCTTCTTTGCTTTCTTCCTTTTCTTTTTCTTTATTTTTTATCATGAATAAAGTCACATTTTCTATCCTTGTATATCCTTATTCAAGGTCTCTTCCCCCTCCCACCCCCTCCAGTCACTCTCTCTTCTCCACATCTCCCCATCTCCTCCACAGCAGGGGCAGGAGGTCCCAAGGTCCCAATATTGCTCAGTTCAGTCTCCACTCCTGGCAGATCCACTTTCCTCACCCCAACATCAAGACTGAGTCAGGTGTTCCTCTAGAGGGAGTGGAATCCAAGGTGCCACTACCAGGTGTTTCAGATCCAAAGCTGTTCAGGGGTTGTGGTTTGCAACTTGGACATGCTTTGCTTTTTGCGTTTGTTTGTTTGTTTGTTTGTTTGTTTAGTGTCCATTAATGAGTGAGTACATCCCCTGCTTATCTTTCTGGGTTTGGCTTTCTTCCTTTTCTTTTCTCCATCTTTCCTGCTTTTAAAGACAGGTCTTCCTCTTTCTCTAGCCCAGACTGACATGTGTCATGAAAATCTTGTCTCAGTCTCCTTAGCACTAGAATTATAGACATGCAACACCTTGCTTCTCTGTCAAACTTGTCTCTCACGGTTTAGCATTCCATTGTATCTATTTTACCCATCTACCACATTGTGCTTTTCCATCTGTCTGTTGCTGGGTACTTAGGAAGTTTCCATTTGGGAACTGTTATGTACAGTACTGAGAAACTATCAGAATGCAGGTGTCTCTCCAGCATAGATATATATCCTTTAGATAAACATCCAGTACTGGGATTGCTGGATCCTATATGATACTTGCAGTTAAATAAATTTTAAGGTGTCTCCATATTGTTTCCACAGTGGCATAGCATTCCACATGATCACTCACGGGGGAGGGGGTCTTCTTTCTGAACAGGGTGCATAGCTCAGTAGTAGAATGCCAGCCTATGTGGGACCATGTGTTCAATCTCCAGTATAGAAATGGGCTCATATAAATGGAGGTGGGGCTCTTTTTTGTCCCCACCACCTGGCTCCAAATAAACATGCAAAAGCTTATGCTAATTACAAAATGCTGGGCTGGTGGCTCAGGCTTATTACTAACTAGCTTTACATTTAAATTAACCCATTTCTGTTAATCTATGCACCACCCTGGGGCCTGGGGTTTACCAGTTCTCTGACATCTTGTTTTTTAGGCAGCTGGCCAGCATTTCACCAACTCCCCCCTTCCTCCTCCCTCCCAAGTCCTCAGTTTGAATTGTCCACCTAAACTTACCCTGCCATAGGCCAAAGCAGCTTTATCATCAACCAATGAGAACATGACATATTAACAGCATACCTCAGCATGCTCATTATTGTTTTATCTTTTTTGGCAGTAGTCATTCTAACTAGAGAGAGATAGTATCTCCTGGAGAGCTTGAGTTGCATTCCCTTGATGATTAGTGACAGTGGCTATTTCTTCATAAGCACGTTGGCCATTGTTTGTCTTCTTCTAAGAAATCACTACTCAGGGCTTTCGCTTATTTGGGTTTTTGTTTCTTTGCCAGCATTGCTGTGTTTTGCTAATTGATTATGCAAGTTTCTTACAGGTTTTGGCTACTATCAAATGTATCTTAACTGCATCCTCCCATTCTGTGGGTTGTTTCATTTGATAGGAGGTTGATGTAGTCTCTTATTTTTGTTTCCTGTGCTTTTGATGTCTTGGGAGTTGAGTGAGTTTGTTCCCATCAGTTCTGCTCTCAGTATTAAGACACAAAAGTTCCTGGGCTCATCCAGTCATCACTAATAGTTAAAGCACTGACGTTTCTATAGCTGAATTTTTCTCAGTCAATAGTCAGCTTCCCCCCTATTCTTACTAACCTTAAAATTCAACGTTTAAGACCCTTTGAATGACAAGTATAGTTACAAATTTAAGAAAAGTAAACATAGACCTATAGTCCAAACCCTAATTGGTTTTAATAATAAAAACCTAGAGCTAGATATTGATGTAAATGATAAAAGATCAGAGAGCCAAAGGATACCTCTTGCTTCTACTATGTCTCAGAATGCAAAGGGCTGAGCTCCCGTCTCCTCTAGTCTTATATGGCTTTCTCCACCTAGCCATATCACTTCCTGTTTCCACCTCCCTAGTGCTGGGATTAAAGGCATGTGCCCCCTCCCAAGTACTGATCAAAGGCATGAGATCCCAAGTGCTGGGATTAAAGCTGTGAGCCTCCACCACCTGGCTCTGTTTCTCTTTTAGACTGGATTAATCTCCTATAGCCTAGGGTGGCTTTGAACTCCATTATCTTCCTGCTTCTTTCTCCCAAGTGCTGGGATTAAAGGTATGTGCCACCACTGCCTGGCCTCTCTGGTTGACTAGTAGCTCGCTCTGCTCTCTGACCAATCAGACAAGCTTTATTTGTTAGAGCAAAAATAAAATACCACATTTCACTTTTTGTCTACAATAAAAAGGTTGTAACTAATATAAGAAAAACTATGTACATTAGCCATATACAATATTTACAGGCAATAAATTCATTCACAATGTCTAGTTCACTAGCATTTGACAAATACTCCATTATCTATCCTATTTTGGTGAGTCCAAAGTGTTGAACCTAATTCATTTTCTATCTAACTTGCATTATCACACTTTTATATTACCATTTTCGTTTTAAAACAAAATTCCTGAATCTGATCTTCTTTGTTCAGCTTTTTTCTTGACGATTATCAATAACAACTTGTACCCAACCCCCTTTATATAATAATAACTATCCACGATTCATCCTTTAGGAATATGGGCATAGTTGTCTAGACTACTTCCTGTTGACTGGAGGCACTAGTAATCTTTTGGGGGACCTTGAGAAAATTTAGGATTATGGTCAAAACTTGACTGAAGAATTCTGTTATTAGGATTATTTCAGCCAGCAGCTTTGAAGCTGTTCTGGATTTAGAACCCACAGGAAATTGCAACAGAGGTGCTCTGAAATATTGAATCATCTGGGCTATCTGTTCCCATCAGAGATTTTTCAGGGGGGTCTTCCTTAATCAAACCTGATTTTTCTTAACCCAGAATGAATTGAAGGCCTCTCATTTCTCATGGGAATAATAGCAGAACCTCTTTTCCAAAGTAACATATCTTTTGACTTAAATTTTTAAGTCAAGATATTTTCAAAACAAAGAGGTTGGTTTAATTTAGTAGCTTTCACAATCAAATGTCTCTCAGCAGTAATCATTTGTCCATTAACAGTCAAAAAATCCAAAGATGATATGATAAACTATAGAATTCAGACTCTATTTTCCATCTTTTATTTGACTCATCATATTTTTTATTACTCTATTCTCTTTTTAAGGACCTTGCAATTTTTTAAATAATTTTTTAATCTATGACTTTTTCACCTTTCTCTTTTCTCTCCCAAGCCTATGCACATTTTTCAAACATACTATAGTAAACCTTTTAGAAGTTTTGTTTTATTTTGATCTTGGTTTTGGTCTAAATCTATCTTTTTTACATATCTTTATCTTTTTTTCTGAACACTTGAGCCTTTACTGCTAAGTGGAATAGACAGGATCTCCACCTTTGTCCAGGTTCATAGCAGAGGCATTGGCACCAGCCATTTTTACCTCCCCAACTATGAGGAGCTTCTGGGTCCACACTGCCATGCGTAAACTCCTTTTAAGTGTTTGATCCCAGGGCCTCTTAAAAGAGCTGTGTCTCTTCTTGTCCTTAGCAAACAGAGCCTACTAAAGAAAACGTAGTTATCAAGGAGCCGAGTTTGGATTCCATTTTTGTGTTGTAGGATCCTCTTTAAAAACTTTGCAGGCTTTATGTAGAAACTCTAGCTCTATGGTGGGCTACCACATGCAGAGCCATATGGTGGAGGCTTAAGCCTTTATTCCTAGCACTAGGGAGGTGGAGACAGGAAGTGATATGGCTGGGCAAGGAAAGAAATATAATGTGAGAGGAGACGGGAGATGCCCTATTCAACCTGAGGATTCAGGAGAGGTAAGAAGTCTCTCTAGTCTTTCAGCATTTACCCCATATTTGGCTCCAGATTTTCATTATTAAGACAAATTGGAATTTGGCCTACAACCCTGACTAAAGTAAATTTTGATGAACAGTGATTTCATAGCCTTTGACTTGGTGACTTTATTGGATAGTTGATGCTCCAAATGATATAAGAATGTCGGGGGAGGGAGGGGAGGGGGATAGCGTTATGTAGTTATATTATCCCCTGTAGCAACTACTTAAAACCATCAGGTTTACCAGTTAAGTTTGGATTTTAGAAAAATAGAGAGCCATTTTATTTGTGTATATCCTATACATATGTTTGTACATGTATGCATTTGTGTGTGTATGTACACACACACACACACACACACACACACACACACACACACACACACACTGAGGCTGAAGGTGCACTAAATGTCTTCCTCAATTACTTTCTTTTGTACTTTTTGAAACAGGGTCTTTCATTGACCCAAGAGCTCACTGATTCTTCTAGCCTGACTGTCTAGTCGACTCCATGGATTGATTCCCTTGTCTTTGTTGCCCGGTACTGGGATTTCAAACCTGTGCTACTGTGTACAACTTTTCCATGGGCACTAAGGATCAAACTTAGGTCCCCATGTTGGTGCAGGAAACACTTTACCCACTGAGCCCCTGTCATTCTTAGCAATATACATGGAACATATTTTTAATCTAAGCATGCAGTCTGTGACATTATCACATAAAACAAAGGTTTAAGTGGGCACCCTGTATTGAGTATGGTGACCATGTGACTGAAGCATAGCCTTGCTTCTCTCAGAGCCTACTTCAAAGAACAGGGTGCTCTGAGCTCCCTACTGGGAAGGCTTTTCAGAGCCAGGAGAAAGGGTGGCTTCTTTGTACTGCTCTTTTTGCTCTAGCTAGTGCCTTCTATGTGCTTATTCAATTATTAAAAATGGGACTTTGGCTGTCAAGCTGTTTCTCTCTCCCAGGATGCCCACTTAAATTTCAGCTTGCATTTTAGATAAACAATGGATAAATTTTCGTTAAGTTTGTCCCCAATGGATAAATGTCATTGAAGTTGTCTTTTATCCCACTGAGCTGTAGCTGGCTAACACTCCCTGGGGAGGATGCTTCTCATTGCCACCCTTTCTGCCCCTCCCTTCTCGAGCAATAGAGGAAAAAGTGGAAGTAGACCAGCACTCCCAGGCTAGTTGCTGTCTGTTTGCAAAGACAGACTTTGGGAGTCATGAGACTTTAGTACACTAGAGAACAAAGCATGGTCAGGAATCCCAAGACACAAGGCTCTACAGTTTGCTTGGAAGCTTGTATGTTTAAAACTTTAAAAATAAATTATTGCTGTCATTAGTGTGTGTGTGTGTGTGTGTTTATTTATGTATGTGTGTATGTTGTGAATATGGTCAGAACAGCTTCTAGGAGTTGGTTTTTTCTATCTACCATAGATTCTAGAAATAAAACTCAGGTCAAGATCGGGTACAAGTACTTTTGTCCACTGGGCCACCTGAGCAGCTGATGGTGGATGCCTTCTATCACAGCTCTAACAGGAAGCCCTAGAGTTTCCTTCGGACCACTTCAGAAAGGACAGCCTTTCCATTGCTGTTTTTGCCATTCTCTTCCTTATCATGGATTATGTCACTACAGTGTGCTGCTTGTTCTGTCTGAAGTCTACAACTTCTTGGGTAGGGAGATGGCTCAGTCAGTAAAGTGGCCACTGGGAAATCATGAAGACTTGAGTTCAGATCCCCAACACTACATAAAAGCCAACAACCTGAGAGTCTTTCTATAAACCCAGCACAGAGTGGAAGTGGCAGGGTAGCCACAGGTCAGCCCTGAATGAAGTTCATTGGCCAGTCAGTTAAGCCAATCACTGAGTTCCAAGTCCAGTGGGAGATCCTCTTTTAAAAAATTATGTGGGCAGATGTTGAGGTTGACTAAAAAATAGAACTTTATATTAGGCAATAAATAAATAAACTTTAAAAAGAAAATAAAAAATGCAGGCTCTCATGTTTCCCAGGTTGGCCTCAAATTTTCTATATTGCCCAAGATGGCTGGTCTAGCACTTACCTTATTGTCTGGCCTTCTTGCCTTTATCTGCTGATCCTGGAATTACAATCCTATGTAGCCAAACCCAGTTTATGACAAGCTAGAGACCAAAATCAAGGCTTTGTGTATACTCTGCAAACCCTCCCCCAGCTGATTTATGTACCCCGAATGTACATTTATTGACACTTGGGAAGAATGCCCTTTTGCTTCTTTGCCTTCCCTGTCTTCTTAGATAGATACCTTCCATTCTCTAATTCAAGTGCAAATAACTGATGTCTGGAGAAATTAGTTGGTGAGTCCACTGGGGAATTCCTTAGGACTGCTTCTGTGCTCTTCAGTTTCTGGTACCCCATAGCCCAGTTCTCACACAGCTCCCTGGTTTCTTTGAGACTGAACAAAATTCTTCAGGTTTAACATTCCTAAGCACAAATTTCAGTTACCTAGTGTAAGCATTTCAGGAGCCATAGGGTAAATTCCAAAGGACTTTTTAAGTCTATGTGTAGAAGGGATTCCCTTCGTGTGTGTGTGTGTGTGTGTGTGTGTGTGTGTGTGTGTGTGTGTGTGTGTGTGTACAGAAGATAAAGCCCTGCCAACTTTTTAAAATTCAAAGACTGGTGAAGATAAAATACCTGGTTGGTGGTTGTAGGGTTCTCTTTACTCAGAGTATGTTGCACCATCGTGTCTTCAGGTAAGATGACAACTAACAGCCTGATCCAGTCTGGGTGGGAACTTCTGTCTCCAGAATGAAAAAAGAGATTGATTTCCTGTTAAGGACTGTCTCTTAAGAGTTTATGGTTTGTAGCCATATGGCCTAAATCCATTGAAAGGGCTGGTTACCTACACCTTGGACTAGTAATTTTACTTCGGTGTTGAGAGAATCACATGGGAATCAAACAACCAGATGATTTTTATATTTGTATGGTTTAACCCTTCACTCTCCTTTACATCCTCATTCTTCTCTAGAGTGTAGAATGGCTGCAGTGGTGCCAAGCATTGTGTATGTGTTCCAGGTATAGAGAACAAGGGATAGTGGCCGGCTCTTTGTTTCTGTTTTCCCCATTAGGAACATTTTTTTAAATTTAACTCTTTGAATGCACCTGTAAACAGAAAGATCAGGGGTCTTCCGACTTCTGCAGTGGAAAGACATTGGAAGAAGAATAAGAAGCAAAGTGGTATTGGTTCTGGGAAGCCATAGCATCTGGGGTAGATAGAATATATAGGCTATATAATCCACTAGCTAACAGAGGTAGAGAGCCCTTCCTGGGAAAATGGCTAGCACTTTTCTCCTGTGGCAACTGGGCCACAGAAGATTTAAGCAAATCTTCTTTTTCATTCCTAATAAAGGAGAGCCAAGTAAAAATTTGGTTAACTAAAAGGCACACTCAGCTCTCATGCAACTCTATGGTAGTGATAGTAGGTAGATTGCATCTATAAAGATGGCATTGTGCAACTAACCTAATTGTAGAAGGCCCTTTTCCTGCTATCATGAATAGATCACACTTAATAGTCCTCCAGCTCTCCTTTGAAAATATTGGTGAGCATTGTCATCATCCCTAGTTGTGTATAGTATAGCAGGCTTCATAAGCAAGTTGTATAAAACCAGTATCCGTGATGACACAGGATGCTTACTAGAACCCATTGATTAGATGGATCTGCACTTCTCTGGAGTCACACAGGGTCAGTGTTATCTGGAAGTTTTCTAGGCTCATCCTTACTGTATCTGTAAGACTGAGACCTGCAGGGAGCCACTGACAAATCAGGGGTTGTCACTGTGGTACTGATGACCCAGGAACCCAGTTCTTTTCACTCATTTCATTCATGAGAAAAGAACTGAGAGAAAAGCAAAGGCTGTCAAACCGCTGCTAGCTTGCTTCTGTGTGTCTAAGATGGTTTTATCATCTGTAAAATGGGGCTGATGATACCCAGTTCACTGGGTCAGTTGAAGAATTGAATGAATTCATGGAGTATACAGGATAAAACAGTGAACAACTTAGACCCATGGCAAATCACAGGTATTTTTACTATTCCTTCCTTTGACCACCATGATCACTGGCATCATTTTTATCAGCACTGTTCTTGCTACAGCTGCTTCAATTATTTATACTTGCTGATGCTACTTGCCTCTTAAATTGCTCTAGGAACATGTGGGGCTGAGATTTATTATATACTACTACATTCATTTTAAAACTTTTATTTATTTAATGTATTTCATTGCCTTTGCATACTCATATAGTATTTATTTGCTTTATGGCTACATGTCAAGGAATGTAAGATTATTTGATTGCATTATTTTTATTTTGCCACCAGTAAGATGACTCAGAGGATAAAGTACTTACTGTATAAGCCTGGCATGAACATTCTATCCTAGATAGGTGGGAGGAGAGAACCAAATCCACAACACTGTCCTCTGACCACACACATATTGTAAAACCTGCTTTCACAACCCCCCGCCCCCTGCACACACATTATCCTCACATACAATAATAATAAAAAATTGAAAACACTTTCCCGTAGACTTTACATATGTTATGAACCTCATGGCATGTAGTTGACAACATTCCATAGGGTCTGGGTTATATAGACCCAAGCATCCTTTTCTTTGGCTAGGCCTCATCTTCAGGTCTGGAAGGCAGAAGCTGATAAATACTGGGACAGAGGAAGACAAAGCAGATTGCCACTTTGACTCTTAAATGTGTGGCTTGTGAAAACCACTTGGAAGTATAATATTCCCTGCTGCCCAGTTGTCATTCTGTAGGCTTCGGAACCTACAGAGAATGAGAACACAGGACGGGCACAGAAAGCTAGGAGTATGTGGCTTTCAAAATAAAAGTTTCCATGCGTGCTGGCCAAGACTGCCTGGTAGGCTGCAGTGTGGAATGGAAGAAGGAAATATCCCACCAGTCCCCAGCATTCCTTTGTTATTACTTTTGGGTCTTCTTCAAACAACCCCCACAACACACACATGCAGTTGAGCAAGTAATTCTGTTAGTTACAAATGTTATTGTTGTTCTTCCAACTTCTAATTCCCCAAAATATTATCATAAGGATGGGAACTTTCTAAATTGCTTAGTAACTATGAGTCTCTGCTGTTTGTCAGGCTCTGAGAAACTGCTAGTGTCTTTTAATGCTAGAGACATACATGTGTCTTAGGCTGGGCTTGATCTCTCTATGTCCTCCAGGATGAACTTGGACTTTTGAGCATCCTGACTTCTCCTCCTGAGTGCTGGAATTGAAGCCATGTGCTAACACACTGAGGAGCAAACTCAAGACTCTGTGTGAGTCAGGAAAGGACTCTACCAATGAGCCACATTCTCAACCTTTTCTTTTTGAAATTACATTTATACTTTTACTTTGTATGCAGTGCACGGTTGAAAAGAATACCAAGAGAGAAATGAAGGACAGTTTGTGGCAATGGTTTCGCCTTCCACTCTGTCAGTCAGTCTTGTCAATGAGACTCAGGTGGCCAGGCTTGGCATAGGCACCTTTACACTGCACCCACCTCTCCAGAGCTTCTTCCCATGGTGGAGACTCACTATCATTTTTTCTCATTTGGATCCTCAGCACAATGCTGGGCTCTGGCTTGACATCTGCCCTGGATAAAGCCATGAGACTCCAGAGCCTGTGCTCTGTTTAGATTTGCTCAGGAAATCACAAGCGTGTGTTATCTATTGAGTGCACAGCTCTGTCTTTCAGGCCTGCCCATGTGGAGAACTGAGGGTCCTATACAATTAATGTCGTTTCATGGGTTTTGTATGTTCCTACCCTGTATTCACTCCCTCTCGTCTCTTTTATGGCTTGCCCTATGCCACTTAAAAACGTTTCTGACAGGAATCAGGAAATATATACACACACAGTTTTCTTTTATTTTCCACCAGAAATCGACTTAAAGCCTCCAGAGAAGTAGAATCTCTAGACCTTCCAAACTGCCATTTGATTAAAGGAATCGGTATGTATAAGAATTGCTTGCTGTTCGTAGTCCCTTCCGGTGCTTGTCCATGCCTCTGCTGCTATTCAGCAATTATTAGTACAGCTCATTCGATCAATAGAAACCTCTCTGGCCTTTTCCTTTTGATCTTGGGTTTTCTGTATTTCTTTTCTCTTAGGCTAATTAATTGTGTATATGTTTATTGTTTGACTTCTGGTTCCCTTGGGAACTTCTGTGAGTTGAATTAGTATAGTTAAAACTTTATATGTCCCCTGCGGTCTGATTTCTTTGCAGATAGCCAGAGGTGGGAATTTGGAGGGAAGTTATATTCTACATAAGCAAGAAGAGTATTGATCTTACCATCCAGCTACCAACATCTGGTCTCCCTGTTGTATACTTGATGTTTACTATTATTTATTGAAAACAACAGCAGCAGCAAGCAATGTGTTAGTTACTTTTCTGTTGCTGTGAGGAGACACCATGACCCAGGCAACCTATGAGGGAAAACATTTAATTAGGGGCTTGCTTTCTGTTTCAGAGAGTTAGTCCACAGCCATCATGGCCAAGAGCACAGAGGGAAGCAGACAGACATGTCATTCCAGCAGGAGCTGAGATCTCACATCTGATGCAGAATTTGCAGGCAGAAAGCAACCTCAAAGCCCATCCTTAGTTACACACCTCCAAGAAAGCCACACCTCCTAATCTTTTGAAACTACCTTCTCTAGCAGAGGACCACGCATCCCAAACATACAAGTCCTTTGGGGGCCGTTCTCATTCAAATCACCAGAATCAGCAACCACACTCTTGTATTTAATCTTCTTAGCTGTGAACACAGAAGGGAGAGCAAATAATGAGGGTGGGTCCTGCCCTTCTGACATGGTGTCCTAGTCCGAGGCATCTTCTAAGAGCAGCTTGGGTCTTCAGTAGATAATGAGAGATCTGCAGAGACACAGTGGGCCTCTCCATCTTCTCTATAGTTTGCTCCAGGGCAGAGTCCCCATCTTGTTGGTTTTTACCTTTGCCATCTACCAAAGTCCCCAGGAGTTAGTAGATTTTTAGTAATTACTGCTAGGTTATCAACAGGTGATAAAAATACTGGATTTTCTTAAAGATAGCTCAAGTGATTGAGATAGTCAGATGTGAGAACACTTGTGTCCTGCTCTGGTCCTGCCACACACTGCAGCATGAACATGGGCAAAACTTGCTCTGTTAACAGTTACTTATAATGCTGACCTTGAAGATTTCTAGACTTTAATACTCCTGAGCTCTTTTTAAAGAATACTTTAAGAACTGTATATAGAAATAACATTGTGCCCCTTCCAGCTTTTATGAACGAGCATTTGACCATGGGAGAGACAGTTGAATTTTTTTTCAAAGCAAATTAAAATCTATCTCACTCACAAGTGTCCTGTTCCTTGTAGCCAATAACATCTTTAAATAAGCTTTGAATATTTCTGAACCAGAGTTTTTCACTTAATATTACACTTTTACCACTTCTTTATCCATACTTACCTTCCTTTTAACAGCTGAACATTATATATGATATATATGAACATTTTATGCTCAAATGCAATCTAAAGTGGCCAATGTAACAGTCTTCAGCAAACTTCATTATCTCACAGAGGTAGCTCTGGAGATGAAACCTTCTTAGTCCTCCAAAGACTTAGTGAACATGCAGGCAAATCCATGCATGACTGAATGGTATGAGCAGCATCAGGAATTGGCACATATAGATCTATCCCTCAGGTATGTACAGGTGTGTGTGTGTGTGTGTGTGTGTGTGTGTGTGTGTGTGCGCATTCATTCACAGGTGCATATGTATGCAGGTGCACGTTGGGTAGCATTCATGTGTATAGGGTGTGGCGGCTACAGGACAACCTCATTGATCATTTCTTAGATGCTCTCTACCTTGTTTTTCTTCATTTTGTTTGGAGACATGATCTCTCCTTTGCCTAGCCAGGGTCAAACTCACTTCTTCATGTTTGTAAGGCAAACGCTTCACCAGCTGAGCCTTAGTCCTACCTCAGTGTTTCTTGTACTTGTTGTTTTGTTTATTTGGTTTTTGTTTAATATTTACATGTCCATCATTTATTTATAAAGTCTCCTTTTAATGTAAATTTGATATATTGTAAGACTTTTCATTTCTTTAAATTTTTAAAAGGTATGTGTAGTAAAATGCAGAAATCATTATTTAACCATCCGAAGTATAAAATTCAGTAGAGTGTTACACAGAGAAACCTTGTCTCAAAAAACAAAATGAACAAACAAACAAATCCTTCTGCTTCTGCCTCAAAGGTACTGGTATTACAATTATGAGTACCCATATTGGGCTTTAAGGCTAAAAAATAGTTTGTTGTATATATAATATATGTGCTGCTTTTGTTTACCTATTGGATGTTAATTATAATCTCCTACCTTATAATTTTCCGTTCAGATTACAGAGTATTTCCCAATGGAATCTTATCTTAATCATATTAATTTAGCAAAGGCATTCCACAGAATACCTCAGAGGCAAAAATAAAAGGGGCAGTATTTATTTTGATTGAGTTGCCTAATGTTTTAAAACTGAAAGAATACCAGATAGAGAAGAGCACAGCCTATTGCCAGGATATAGGAAAGGTCTTCTACATCTTTAGGAGTCTTCATCAGATTGCCCCAAATATCTCAAAATAAGTAATGATAGAAATTAAAAAAACAAAAGATCCAGTAAACTACCATGTGAATGCTGCCATAAGGGAGTTCTTTTTCCCCCTCAGAGGGTTATGCTTTATTTGAGGAGAAAAGGAGAAGATCAAAAGGAGAAGAAAAAAGAGAAAGGGAGAGGGGGAAAGTGGAAGTGGAGAGAAAGAAAAAAGTAAAACAAATGTTGAGCTAAAGACCAATTTGAGAAAACCAACAACTGGTCTACCTTCCACCTGACCGCCCAAGGGGAATTGTGTGCAAAATTTCCATTGCACTCTCTCTGTCAAAGATATTATAGAGCTGCCTCCATCTACGGAGTTGTGCCATACTATCAAATATTTACATAAAATACATTAACACTCAATCTTTCTTTTTTACTTTGGAAAAGAGGGTTTTTTTTAAATATTTTTGGGAGATTTGTTAATTTATCTATTCTTTCCTCATGTACTGCAATCCCTTCCTTATTTCCTCCCAGTCTCTCTCCCTACTTCCTTTCTTCCCCAGAAACACTTCCTTATCCATTTCCCTGAAGAAAAGGGCAAGCCTCCCATGGATATCAACCAAACATGGCATATCAGATTTCAATAAGACTAGGCTTCCCTCATATAAGAGAGTGACCAGGAGGGGTCGGGAGGGGAAAGGGATTTGGAACAAGGGGATACATGGATAAAAAATAAGACTTTATTTTATACAAATTTTAAAAAGTTAAAAAAAGAACACTCAAACTTTTTTACAACTTACTTTCTCCTGCTCGGTGAGAGTATGTAAGAAACATTAAATGAAGCCTTGTTTGTTAATCATTAAACATAAAGATTTCAGATTATTTTTCTGTATTAGCTTTTACTTTTTGAATGATAAATGTTTATGCTTCTTTGGGGTACAGAATTATAATTTTAAACATATATGTAATTTTCTGTGATTAAATCAAATTAATCAGATTTTTATCTTTTCCGACACTATTACTATTAGTGTTGGACACCTTCAATCTTTCCTCTTTCCTAGTTCTGTTATTTTTAAAGGACTTATTTAGTGGGTATAGACCAAACTTGTCCCATTCTACTATGGAACACCAGGACAACTTCCAACCTGATTTTGGTGTAAGTTATTCAGTCTGCTATTCCCTGGTCTTCCTGGCCTTTAGTGACCTATGTTATAGGCTCTATTTCTGTGTGACAAACATTATTTTTAGCTTTCACAACTGACTAAGACCAGGTTACTACTTTTCTTTCTGTGCCTGCTTATTCTGACAGCATAACATCTTCTAGCATCATTACTGTAAATGAAGGGATATTGTCCTTGGACTCTTTATTTTTGTTGTATAGTGGTCCTTGGTTGGTTTTTCTCTTTGAGGCAGTCTCTTGGTATATCCCAGGCTGGCCTGGCTATCATCATTTCCCTCCACCTGGCCTCAAACTCATGTTCTTTCTACCTTATCCTCTTGAGCACTCTGACTATGTAAATTATACCTGGCTTGAGATTCCATTCTTTTATATCAGAATAATATTCTAATATAGCTGCAAATGAAGGCTACCAAAATTGTGAAGTCTACTTATTCATGGATGGACATCTTGATTTCCTCTACATTTTAGTTACTGTAAATATCACCACAATAAGCACAGCCATGCAGGTATGTCTTTGATTTAGTGACTTCATTTCTCTGGACATCTACCCAGTAGAGGAATTGCTCAATCATAGGTATTTTGTTTCAGTTTTATGAACCTCTGCCCTCTTATCCACAATGACTATGTTATTTACACACATCCCACCCTGGCAGCAGGTAGGATTTCCGCTTTCTCTGCATTTCACCAACATTTGTTAGATTTGGGTCTTTTTAATTACAGCCATTCTAAAGGAGTGAGATAGATCTTGCTGTAGTTTTGACTTGTTCTTCCCTAATAATTAGATACTCAAATTTTTCTGTTGGCTCTATGTATGCCTTCTTTTGATAAATGTCTATTCGGGATATTTGCTCATTTTTGAGTTGGATTTTGTATTTTGGTGTTTTGTTTGGTGTTGTTCTTGAGTTATCTGCATATATGTTCTACTAACTCCTACACAAAGAACTGGCTCCTTCTTAGATAAACAGTTGATGCACATGTCCTTCTACTGCGCAAATCCTATTTGGTATTATCAATACACCCCAGAGCCAGATATTGGGGAAAAGCTGAAATATCAGAAAGACAAAGAAACAAGCCACAGCCAGTTCTCACCTAACCAAATCCTCAGGCCAAAAAGGCTAGGTCTGCCCCCATGAATCCTCAGCCTGAATTCCACAAATCCTCAGCTCGAATGCCTCTTAGTCCTCAGATGAAATGGCTTGTGCCCTATAAGGGCAGAATTTTTGCCTTCTCCCACCTCACCTTTCTTTCCCCGCCCACTATCTCAGTTCCTGGTTTAACTTTCCTAGAGCTCAGATTAAAGGTGTGTGCCCTCAGGGCCTCACTCTGTTTGACCTTGAACTCACATTGATCCTGAGGATCTCTGAATGCTGAGATTAAAGACCTGAGTCACTACTCCCTGACTTCCAAGGCTTGGCTCTTTGGATGGCTCTGTCCTCTGATATTTCAGGCTATGTTTTTAAATTAAATATACAGTGTATTGCCACATCCTCCTGTTCTTTGGGTTCCCTTTTTGCCTGGTTGTAGGGTCCCTCACACAATTCTATGGTCATTGTTGCTCTTGCATTTGTATGTCTGTGAATAGATACTTAGCAGAGACTTCTGTGTTTCGGAAACATTTCAAGTTCTGGTAATCATCACTGAATTACCATTAAGTTGACAAAACTGATGCTGCCACCAGTTTATAGCTACACTAAGTCCAAACAGTATTTGTAGTAAGCTCACTTTAGCAAAAGCAATTCTCTGGATCACCAAAGCGTTTCTCTGCGGGTGTGCTGCTGGCCTCATGTTCTTTGCACCTCCATGAGTTCTGTCCCGTTTTCTTCATTGCTGTCTTTGTGTTTTCCTGGTTCTAGTTCCTTCTTCCTGCTCTGGATAGGCCTTATGGAGCTTCTCCTTCTTACTAGCATCTAGACATTTGAGGGGAACACCCAGCCCCAGGATCAAAAGCAAGGCTGAGCTGATTTCTGCTGGATAACACAGCCAGTTCTAGAACTAAGGGGTTTGTGGAGTCCCAAGTAATACAGCAACTTACTTTATCCTGCGTCTTGGCAAGAATGAGGGAGGGGGGGGAGAGAGAGAGAGAGAGAGAGAGAGAGAGAGAGAGAGAGAGAGAGACTCAGAACTGTTGGCAAGAGCCAAGAGACATCTCTGAAGGGTGTTGGGGAAGAGTGGGAGTCTGGGTCATTGAACTCTTTGGTTACTTTTGCTATTGAGTTAATAATTGTCACATTATTAAACAGCCCTTGGCTCTGTGACGACCACCTTCTGTGATTTTCAGTCTCAGAGAAGACAATAGAGCACAAGCAGACACATTACTGGACAAACTGCCAAATGTGTTCCTGTTACAGCTCACTGGAATGGAGCGTGCCTCTGAGGAAAACAAGCCCAGTAGCATTTGTATTCTGAGCAGGCGCCTGTCTGTGTTTGTGACCTTTATGTTGTGATGTGTGAGAGCTGCTGTCTGAAATTGGAGAGAAGGGGGAAATATGTCACCTATGCCCCCTCTCCTGAAGTGTTTAATGCCTCTGAGGCTCTTCAGAAGCCAGCAGAGCGGAGACAATAAGTGATTGGAAGCACATTTGGGATACATTTTTGGATCTAATTGCAATTGTGCTTTTTCCCAATCTATTTTGCTTTTGCCCTGTGGTTAAAACACACCATATGAACATTTGCTGAGTGCCATGTTAGCAATGTGTAATGGTTAATAAAACTTCTGGGTATAAATATTGACAGCAGTTGCTTATATGATGGTCTTTGATTACAAGGAATAAGTGTGCTGGGCCAACATCCCCATGTACACAAAAGCACCTTTCTGTGGTAGGCACAAGGGTAAGGATGAATTGTTTGGAGAAATATTGTGTCATGTGACATTGTGTCAAGTGTACATGTGACACTTGACACTAATTTGTTCAAAAGTGAAGATAACTTTCTGTTAGTGCTCTGTCCCCATCAAGCATACACACACATACACACACCACACACACACACACACACACACACGTACACACCACACACATACCACATACACACACCACACACACACATACCATACATACACCACATACACACACCACACACACACCACAAACATATCACATACACACACCACACACATACACACACTCTACTAGTGCTACCGTCACTATCACTAGAAGCAAACTCTTTGTAACTCTCAAGTGTTGTAGATGTAATCTATCATATATCATTTCATAATGTCTTTCTGTCTTAATCAACAATAAATATTAGCTAAATACCATACGCAATGCATATTTCCTGTGGTGAAAAAAATCAGTTTACTCCTTACCACAGTTTTAAATTCCTGCTGGTCCATCTTATGGGCAAGCTTTCATATACTGATAACTTAGTGCAATACCAGCATCTACAGAATATAAAGTATAATGCCAAGAACTGGTTAGGTTGAACTTAGTTTAAGCTTCAAAACAATCATATTTCCCAGAAGCTAGGTATTTAGTGTTATAGACTCAGACAAAAATCTTAATCTCTCAATCACTGCATCCCCTTCTCTCCTGAGTTTGATTTGGGTTTAGAACTTTCACTTTCTCCTCTACTCTACAAGCTACCCACGTAAAAATAGACAAATCAGCCAAACTAATGAGATACAGATTTATATTACCTTTTCCCTTTTTATGACACCTAAGTATCTGAGAGCGAAAGAATTCAGATAATTATTCAGCTATTGAACATTATTTTTCAATGTAGTGTCTTCTCCCCCCTCCCCCGCCCCCCGACAGATTGGCATATGTACTAGAGTAGTGTATCAAAAATTTGGAAAGAGGTAGTGTGTGGTAGTATAGGCCTGTAATTCTGAAACTTGGGAGGCAGAGGCAGATGGAACACTGTAAGTGCAAGGCTATCTTGGTCTATTTTGAAAATTTCAGACTGTCCTGAGCTACAGAATGGGACTCAATAATAATAACAACAACATCAATAATAAATAGACAGGCTACAGTAGGACACATATACCCTTTTGGTTTATTAAGGTTCAAGCTGTTATCAGAAAGCTTCAGGAGTCAGAGAAGAAGTTTGCTTTGAATTTTCTATTACATGATAGACTAGCAAAGGGCTCGGAGTGATCAGACAGCTGCATTTCGTGTCAATGTTCAGGAGCAAAGGTTAACAATGTAATAAAACTGTCTCCAACATATTGCTCCCATCTTTGTCCAAGATTACAGCTTCATTTGTTGGCATTTCAATGCAGGAAAGGGTAGGAAAGAATTCACAGAGATTTCTTTTTATCTTATTTTGCCAATAGTTGTGTATATCTTTTATTCTCACGTACTATTGACCTGAACTTATATACATGGTCATCACTGTCAGCAAGAAATTGTGGCATCTGTGTTGTTAAAAGTGAAGCAGGAGAGCAAGGACCATAAACCCTCGCTGACATAGATGATGGATAGGTGCTGAAATAAAAAGACATAGGGGAGTGTGGATCCAGGGACGAGCTGGCTTTCCCTGATGCAGATAGACACTGAGGTAAACAGGAGGGTCTAATACAAATGTGCTAACTGAGGAGAATTTCTAGAGGAAGGGTTTTAAATGAAGTTCTATAGGAAGGTTCAAGATTTGAATTGATGAAGATTTTAGCAAAAAACACAAAAGCAAAAATTTTGGGAGAAAATCCCAAATCTTGAATCGTCCTTGACTGAATTTACACGGTGAAATTTATTTATTTATTCATTACTAAGTTTTCCTTGTATGGAAGTCAGACAACTGTGGGGAATATCTGTGGGTCCCATGACTCAAACTCAGATAGTTAGGCTGTGTGACAAGCTCTACCCATTGGGCTATCCTGTCGCCCATGTAACGTGTTTGTAGGGATGACCAGGATATGGTTCTAATAGAGGGTTCACTAAATAATAGGCTAATACTTGTAGGTCATAGCAAAGGACTCCAATCCTACCTTCCCAGCTACAGACATTGATTGATTAATTGGTTGATGATTTATTGACAATTTGCATAACTTTTCAAAGGCTCCTTCTTATATAAAAAATGTGAGAAAGTAATACTGCTTTTCAGTGTTGTGAAATTATGGAAATTACTTACAAAAGCTCATAGTTTGTAACATTGAATTTCATTAATAGCCATCACAGCTGATATCACTATTGAATCAGAAAAGGCCGAGAAGCTTCTTCCTGCAGAAATGATTTCACTTGGAGCCATTGAAGGGGTGATGGGAGCTGATAAAAAGCCTCCTGTGATATTAGCTATAGATATGAACATGGGCAAGTAGATCTGGAAGACGTTCCAAAATAAGTAAGTCTCAAAATGCAAGTTCTTCCCTGTGCTGGGGCTACAGGATTAAACAGGGGGAAAAGGGGTGATGCAGATGAAATGAAATGTTTATGAAATCTGTCTTCGTAGTTATTAATATATTACTGGCATTTGTAGAAAATTGTATCTTTATCTTGTTATTGTATTATTTGCTCATTTACTTATGTATGCATTTAGTTTGGAGGTGGGTGGTTGAACATAGCCCCACACATGCCATACATAAACCCTGTTACAAAGCTCTACCTGTTTGTAGAAAGTTTGAAAAGCAGAATGAATAAAGTAGAAAATAAAACTCACTCATCCTCCTCCCACTCAAGAAACAATGATGATGTTTTTGTTGTCCTTTTATATATGTATGGATATGTACATGAAGTTAAATTTTCTTAAATGATTTTCAAGGGGGAAAATTAATTAAGTTGCTACTACATTGGCACAGGAAAAAAATTCTTAAACTGGGATTGTGTGTGTGTGTGTGTGTGTGTGTGTGTGTGTGTGTGTGTGTGTGTGTGTGTACAGCCTGAGGCCAATGCTAGCTAACTCCTAAACTGATGCAAACTTTGTGAAAGTCTCTTTTTTTCTTTCAACTAAAACATGGGCCATAGATGATAATTATAATATAACATCTAATGCCAGAAGTGGTGATCCAGGATATGGTGATTCTTAGATACTTACCATGGACTCTTATGTGGATCAGCTATAAACCAAGGACCTTGTCACAGAAAAGTTCTCACCCACCATCAACAAGACATTTTTCAGTACACAGAGCTTCAGTGTGCTCATAGATTTTTGGAAGCCCATCTGGGGCCCTCCAAGAACCCAGGATCCCCTCCCCATCACTAGAACATGCTTAAGCATCTTTTTTGTAAGATTTCCTTCTCAGGATCCGATGGGGGAAGGTCACTGTTACAAAGTAAACTTCCTTGTGTTCACAATTATGTTTTGCTTTTCTGTTCTATGATCAAGTAAGGGGGAAAAAAAGCCACCTATGGACAGAATCATGAATCAAAAGCAGAATGGTGGCATAAGTGCTTTTTGGTTTTGACAGCCTAGAAATTTTCTCAGCCATAACCTTTGGAGTAGTCTTAAGGAGGAAGATTGAATCTTGTGAAATGAAAGAATGTATCATGATTTGGCTTAATATAAGCCATTTTTATCCTTTTCTTGCGTTCGGATGTCTATTATCTGCCTGTGAAATGTGTACTGTGAGGTCGTGGGGAAGGTCTTCCACCTATTTCTTTGCTATGCTGTATGGAGGGTACCGCCAAAAGTCAATAACAATCGATAGTAATTGTAGCTTAGCCTAGAGACTCAAATCTAGGAGCTGGGGTGGACATAGGTCCACAGTACTTCTCATTAATTTTATCTTACTTGTTTTTCCTGTAAGTTTAAGATTAAATTGAAAGTTTTATTTGCTTGTGAAAACAAATAGCCACTTCTTCCTTTGCTTTTTTTTTTTTTTTTTTTGAGAGGGAATATGTAATCCCAGGTGTTTTCTCTCTGTTAATGAGAAAAATGTCTTTTTGCTTCAGACTGAGTGAGCAGAAAGGGGGGACAGGAAATTTGCATGGTTAAATGACTGTGGGCCCATCCTGGTGGAAGTAATATTCCCCTGTTGTCAATTACTTCTGTACAGACATCTGGATGTTTACCCTACAAGTGTGCAGATGTCAACTTGTTCTGTATCGAACTTGAAAATGTGGTGATAACTTGACTTTGATTTGAGTAAACATAAAATATCTAGCATTTAAAGTCAGAAGTTCACTGTGAGAGAGGATTTATACTGACATTTATTAAAAACAATAGTGCCTTGGAAAAGAAATTGGAACCATCCCTAAAGAAATAGACACTCAGATAAAGTAAACAGAGCCACAGTTGTGTTATTTTAAACCAAAAGCAGAATTTAATAATGACATTTTTTTCCTCCTTGAACTTGCAGAAGCTGGTGCTGAGGACATTGACATTCTTCCCAATGGTCTAGCTTTCTTTAGTGTGGTGAGTACCATACTATCTTATCCCACAGGCAGACAGGTATAGACCTGGGACATTCATTTAAATCCATGGAGTAGAAACAGATTTTTAAGTTCCTCACCTCTTCAAGTAAATTCTGAGAAAAATACAGGTTAGGCTGGCTTGAGAAATGTCCTTAAGATTTTCTGAGTGGTAGAGCTAACCATTCTTTGTTTACTGATCAATTGTCTTTGTCTCCCAGTTGCATAGCCTGGTGTACAGAGAAAGTTTAAGGATATCCAGGGCTACACAGAGAAACCCTGCCTTGAAAAAAATAAAATAAAAATAAAGCAAATGTTTAAAGCAGAGGAATAGTGGAGTTGTTGAAGGTGTTACTGTAATTATGAATATTTATTGCCCTCTGGTAGAGCTGCCAATGGTGGAGACACATTCCTATTGAGAGATAGAAGTGAAGAAGGATTATTAATGGCTAGCATAGGGCTGTTATGAAATACTGACATAGCTTTAGTGTGTTCTGCTTATTGGGCCAGCCAGTGTGAAAGTAGGCAATCATAGATATTAAAAATCAATAATTTCTTCTTATGTTTATTTTGTGCATTACATGAGTCTTTGTGTTTTTATTGTGCTTTTAAATTTACATAAAATATAGCTACATTGCATTAGTAACCTGGATACAGTAGTGAATTCATATACAGTTTATTAATTCACATACAGTTTATTATCACCTCTAAGGCTCCCTTAAGAAGGAGTCTGCATTCCATATTAGCCAGATAACCCAGATCATCCCTGCAAATGCATAAAAGCTGAGAATACAACTCAATATTCACTCAATTAAAAGTTCCAACTGAACTGGAAATAAAAGAAATTCTCAGAAACCAACAGCAAGTACCATTCTTAGAGATTAGGGATGTTTCAAGACAGAGTTTCTTTGTGTAATAGCTCTGGATATCCTGGAACTCACCTTGTGGACTAGGATGGCCTTGAACTCACAGAGATCCATCTGCCTGTTTCTCAAGTCCTGGGTTGAAAGATGCACCTCTATCACTCAGCTAGCAAGCACCGTTTTTAATAGTAAAATATAACCCACTAATGTTCAAGAGGGCAGAAAAGCATTATTGTACCCCAGAGCCATTGCCAGTCAAGTGAAATATCTACTAACCTAGTACAAGAAGGAGGAGGAGGAGGAGGAGAAGAGATGTGAGGTAGAAGCCAAAAAGACAAAAATGGTTATTATTTTTAGATAATATGAGCCTATATTTTTTAATACCACCCAGAGAGTCAAATAAGAGACTGTTAATAATTATAGAAGATTTGAACTGAAAAATAACATATAAAATGTCAGGGCTTTCCCCATTCTATGCTAAAGACCAAGTAATTAACTGTGCTCCATTTAGACAGAGGTACTCACTTGGTGACTAAGGAGTGTCATGTGAGAGGGGAGACATTCGCACCAGAAGACATAAGAGACATCAAAAGAACAAAATATTAGTATAAAAATGATGGTGAATGGCAGGGTAAGGGAGACACTATGGATTCGTTGGTTTGCCATGCTCCCAGTCCTGGGAGCTAGCAGGAAATAGAAGAGTCTCGGCTTATGTTCCTATCATTCTGGTCAAGATGAGACAAAGAGATGGGGCAGCAGAAATGGAGATGAAGGACATTGCCCAGAACTCAGGTGGATGAGAATAGCAATCTTGCCCATTTGGTGAGAAGAAGCTTGTGCAGGACAAGGACAGTGATTATCTATTCACCACCAAGTGTACCTTTGCCCCATGCGAGGCTGTCTACCAAACAGTGCTCACATAGGCATCCATATGTATGCATGTCAGTGACCCTGGGGGGGGATGGAAAGGGAAAGCTAGAGGGTGGGGAAAAGTCAGGCCAGGCAGATGTTGTGATTGGAGGCTGCCTCACTAGAAATGGGACATCTGGAATAGATGTAAATAAGCCGAGGGATGGAACCCTGCATCTCTGGAGGGAAGCATTCCTGGACAGTGAGTCTGGCAGTAAACCCTTATGTGAAAACATGCTTGCTTATTAAGGAGGGTCAGGAAGCCTGGATGCCTAAGGCATTATGGGTATGAAAGAAAGTCATGGAAAGAGGTAAGAGATGGGCATGGGAGGTAGGAATGGTAAGTAAGGCCTGTCACACAAGGCCTTCAAGCCATCCTAAACTCTTGTAATCAGACTGAGGTGGAAAGTCAGTAGCATTTTGGTTAAATGTGTGTGGTAACCTGTTTCAGTCTGGGTGCAGAAGGAGCATCAATGTCAGGGGGAGTAAAGGCAAAAGCAAGAAGGCTGTTTTCCTGGTCTGAAATGTCACTGGGGTTGCCATGCAGATGTGGAGTGAACTACCCATACCTGTGTGAGGCGATGCCCCTTCATCAACAGGCTCTGCCAGTTGTCTGCCCTGCTCAACCTTCCAGCCTCTTGCAAAGGGCAGGCCTGGGATGTGAGGATTTTCACAGTTTATGTGTGACCACCTATTCTCCCAACCCTCTGCTCTGCCTGGAATCTCTCAGTCCACCACCCGTTTGGTAGCCCTTCAAGAGAACCAATCTAATCATCTGTCAAAGCTCAACAAAAATATCTATTGTTCATGGTCCCAGCGCCCGGTTATCTCTTCTTTGGTTCTCCTAGCTGTCCATCCCACCTTTCACTTTGTATATATGGGTCTATGCCACCAACCTCAACTGAAGTTACTGCTTATCATTCACATGCAGTACATACCTCATTCAAGAGGGCGCTTAAGCCAGTGTTTCCTTTTTCTCCCACTGTTTCCAAAGGGCCTCAAGTTTCCAGGGCTCCACAGCTTTGCACCAGATAAGCCTGGAGGCATACTGTTGATGGATCTCAAAGAGGAAAGACCCAGGGCGTTGGAATTAAGAGTCAGCTGGGGCTTCAATTTGGCTTCATTTAACCCGCATGGCATTAGCACTTTCATAGATGGTGGTAAGAGCTGATGAGCTACTGAGGTGAAGAAACACACGCGCGCATGCTTCATGGGTACTGTGGAAAACAGTCTGGATACACACACAGACACACATACACAGAAGGGGGAGTGGGAGAGACATAGACAGAGAGACAGAGACAGACACACAGAAACAGACACACAGAGAGAAACAAAGGCAGAGAAACACACAGAGGAGAGACAGAGAGAAAGAGAGTGGGAAGGAAGGAGACAATGACCTTATGAAACAAGCCTGTGTCCTTCCTACCAGCCACTTGTTCACACATCTCCTTACCTAGCTGTGCATTGTGCTGCATTTGGAAATGTCTAGCAGTTAACAACCAAAAGAATGTTTAGATTTCCTGACCTTTTCATATACCTGTGGCCACTGGATTAAAAAGAGCTGGATCTCCGACTAATTCATTATGCATGAATTCTTTATATAGAGTGGGGGCCACTCCTTCTTAAAGGAGCCAAGGATCAGAACTAATGCCAGGCCCATGGTAGTCAGAAAGTCTAGCAAGAAAAATGATCTGGTAGAGTATTGAACAGCTGTGCCTTCAACCTTCCCATGCCCGTGGTACTCAAGTGTCAGTGCCTGCCCATGGCTCCTGTGTATATGTCCTATGATCTAACTCTACTCCTTCCATCCTTTAGATGACACAGTTTATCTCTTTGTTGTGAACCACCCGGAATTCAAGAACACAGTGGAAATTTTTAAATTTGAAGAAGAAGAAAATTCTCTGTTGCACATGAAGACAATTAAACATGAGCTTCTTCCTAGGTACTTTTCTTCATCCTCGTATATCTGGTTATCTCTGGCATGTCTGTGAACATTTGTGGGTGTGTAGGTGTCTGTGTTCGTGTGCACTTGTGTGTGAAGACCAGAGGAAGCCTTGGGTATCATTTCACAGAAGCTATCTATCCTGCTTTTGAAACAGTCTTTCAGTGGCCTAGAGTTAACCTAGTAAGCTCTGCTGGGTGGTGAGGGAGCCCCAGGGATGCTGTTTCCAACCACCCATCTGGGACTACAAGCATGTGCTATAACATCTGGCTTTTTTTTTTTTTTTTTTTTTTTTTTTTTTTTTTTTTTTTTTTTTTTTTTTTTTTGCCATGAATTGTGAGGATTTGGCTCAGGCAAGCATGGCAGTCACTTGGCTAACTGCAATCTTCTCACCCCCTATTGCTGACATTTTCAAACACTCATTTATATTAACTAATACATAACATAAAACCTTATGATACCTTATATGTAGTTTGGGAGTTTAGAAATGTACATGTGTGTTAAGCAAGTTAAGCGTTTTCAAACTGAAATCTAAAGTCTGGAATGCCTAAAGTCTTTTGGGGCCACGATGCTACAGACCAAAATTCCATAGTATGACATTTTATCACTTGTACATTTTTAAAAGAACAATGTGTGGTTCCCTGTTTAAGATCTGCACAGTATCAAACGGTCATCCTTAAAGCATGGATGGGAAGAGATTCAAGAGACTCTATCCCTTGCTGAGAATCCAAAGGGGAAGAAGGGGGGGTACTTTTACTTCAGAGGTGTGACCCCCTAATACTAACCATGTTCCAGTGAATGGTCCCACATCCATGGCATACAGACACCACTAATTGGACTCAGTGCATTATTTTTATAAAACAAACAAACTAAAAAACAAGAGAACATGAAATGTGAGGGGAGACATAATAGAAATTAAGGTCCAAAAGGAGTTAAGAGGAAATTGTAAGAGTAGATCTAACTAAAATAAATTGTAAAATTATAAGAAATTCTCAAAGAAAGAAACCAGTACACACACACACACACACACACACACACACACACACACACACACTATTTTGAAAAATTAAAGTGTATGTGAAATGTCACTGTAAATATTTAGACTTGGGCCTCATCTGCAAGAGAGATTTCATGTTTCTGAAAATATCAAAAACACTTCTAGTTTCCCAAGGATTTTGAATAGAGGACACTCAACACCTCTGTCTCAGTCTCTCTTGTATGTGTGTATTTGTGTGTGTGTGTGTGTATTTGTGTGTGTGTGTGTGTATTTGTGTGTGTGTGTCTGTGTGTGTGTATTTGTGTGGGTGTGTCTGTGTGTGTGTATTTGTGTGGGTGTATTTTCCATGTAGATAAGTGAAGGTCTGGCTGGTGGCACTTTTGAAAATGATTAGTGTTCTGAATGAAGTCCCTTGAGAAATGATGAAGCACCACACTTCAGGGTGACACTCTTCAGGTTCAGTCTGAGAGCAGAAGATAAACCCTGCCACTTTTCATGGCTGTCACCTCCATCTCAAATAACTTGGCACTCAAATCCCTGTCCTTCACTGGAGGTATAGTCATCTTTAGTGGGGCTCACACGCTTTATACAAAGCACACTCGAGGGGTCCATGATTGCTGTGGGGTAACGTCCCTGCAAAACTGAGTATCCAAGTTGGAAGGGCATCACTAGTACCAAAATGACACTGAAGAGGAGAGTGGCTAAGGGTATTTGTGGATCCCTTCCAGCTCAGCTTGCACTAGACCCTTTCTTTAAGTTTAAAACTGATAGATATTTTTAAATCTTTACTTCCCTGTCTAGGTTATAAGTATGTAAGGTCCAATCATTCTTTTCCAAAATGTACTCCATAATAAACAGGAGTATGAATACCAGTCAGACAGAGTCTGATTTATGGAGCTTTTCGGGGGTTGGGGCTCTCCCGTAGCTCTGTATTTTTCATTTGACAGAGGGAAAGCAGTTCTTTCAGAAATTTTTGCATAAGATAATTGGAATTTCAATTTAATAACACCATTGCATAACTGGTTGGAAACGGTAATTGTTTTTAGCATATCAATCTCTCTCTTGAAGCACTGTTCTCCAGCTATTCCATCATCTGTCTCTCAGCAAGTGTTTATCGAATGCCCGTTCATTGCCGGCTTGGCAGCTTTGCGAGGCAGGTAGAAATTGAACAGTCAACCTTAGTTTGACTAATGACTAAGCAAGGGACCTCAGGAAAGTCCAGCAGCAGGATAAATGAGGGCGGGACAAATGTGACTGACAACCTAATGACTCTCAGGGCCTGTCCCAGTCCACACCTGAGCAGAACTGTCTTTATAGGTAGTTGTTAAAGCCTGTGATGTTCGTGTCAGAAAACATGCTTCTAGCCAGCATGATGGCACACACCTGTACTAGTTGGACTGAGGTGGTAAAGGAAATCACAAAATCAAGGTCAGTTTTTAGCTATACAGTGAGTTCCAAGCCATTCTGGCCTACTGGGGACACTGGCAAAAATGATAATAATAAAAGAATTTTTTCCTTTCTGCTTTTGAGATAGAGTCAATGTGTAACCCTGAGCTTCCTCTACTTCCCATATTTAGGGATTATGGCTAGCTCTTCCCTTCTATCAAGGATCCTGCTGTGATTGACAAAGGACTCTCATTACCTTGCCCCGTACAATATTGTTCTCTTGGCATTGCAGATGGCTCTGGATTATTGTCATGTGATTAGAACTCCTCCCCCAAATTTTAACTGTCTGCTGTGTAAAGCTTGTGAACAATCATCTAATTGTCTATGCTTTCTCACTTCCTCTCCCATGCTATTTTTCTATTTCAGTGTGAATGACATCATAGCTGTTGGGCCCACCCACTTCTATGCCACCAATGACCACTATTTCTCGGATCCTTTCTTAAAGTATTTGGAGACATACTTGAACCTACGCTGGGCAAATGTTGTTTACTACAGTCCAGATGAAGTTAAGCTCGTGGCAGAAGGATTCGATTCAGCCAATGGGATCAATATTTCACCTGACAAAAAGTAAATAATATCTTCATTTCCCTTAAATAAACTGTCCTGATAAACAAATCCCTTAAGTTCCAAAAAATTATTTCTAATGTCATGTGTAGCAATATAGTTGGCATATTAAATAACACTATAATAAAATGACTTGATGTTTTAAATATATGGCAAAAGGAAAATTTTCAGGTTTTAAAACTCCTTCAGAACAAAATTTTAACTTAACTAATAAATGTCAAACTGGTTTAACCATTTCATTGTTAATGGATACTTATTTATTTTTCATATGAAAACCATCTCATGCTTCTAATTTGGAACAACAATACAGCTAGTTACTATTCTAATGTAAAAATCTGTAAGACTATAATATTAATGGTTAAACTTGAGAATTTTGGATATATACAGGTTGATTTCAAGCCCCAGGTAAGATACCAGTTACTTTATGGTGAGTACCACTTACTTGAATTAGTACAAAATTTCTGTAGAATGAACCTCTATGAATAGACAGACCTCCTGTGACACTTTTCAATGTTAGCCTTAACATAAGTTGTTAAATTGTTTTCTAAAAATACTTTTCTTAGTTTTATTCTTAGGTTTCTTCTGCCTTATTGCACTGAACAATTTAAACTACCACAAGGAATCTGACATTCATTGACAATTAAATATTGTTGTTTTGTGATACAATTTGACTTTCCCTTTTTAGTCAGTAAACAAATGGAGATCACTGATACCATCTCTGTCTCATTTGCCCTTTCCGGTCAGATCTGTTTTTCTCACTTCTAGCATTGCTGTGTTTGCTGCAGCTCACTTTCAGCCTTCCTCCATCTTTTGTACTGTGACCACTGTGGTCCTCCTATGGTTAGTTAGTCCATCCTCATCTCTGGCTGCCAGTGTCCACCACAGTACCAGTCACTGCTGGGCTCAGCCAGCACTTTGCTATCCAGCTACCTCTATCTTAGTCACCCAGTAGAATCTAGGTTCCTGTCAGATCAAGGGAGGAAAAGTCTGGACTTGCTATAATGAGGTGTTCCACCCTCCTTTGCTCTTCCCACACTTCCCTCCACACTTCCCATATAGACAAGGAGCTTTTCATCTTGCTGACACTGTCTGTAGCTCACACCCCTTTGCCTTGGCTCACTTGCTTTCAGAAAGAGCTCCATCCCCCTGTTCTGGGGTAAGAGAAACCTCCTTTGAGGGTCTTCAGCACCCTAATATTTCTTCACTTTCTAGACGTGACTGTTTCTCATGGTACTGGGACTGTTATTGACTAGAGTGTTTATGTACATAAGCCACTTTGAACTGGTCAATGTGCAAGAAATGTTTGCAGAGCAAAGTTGTGTCTCTCCCCTGTTACACAGTCAGGGATTCTGGCCTCATACAGGAAGACTGCTCAGTGAGACAGCTACCATAAAATATTGGATTCCAGGTTCATGGGTCAGCCTCACTCATTGGCCCTAAGATACATGCATTTCTGGAGAGATACTTATAATACTAAGATGTTGTGAGTATTAATGTTTATGAAACATTAATAATATTATAATATTAATAATATTCCATGCCATGTAATTCTTTTTTTTTTTTTAAACTTTATTTTTATTTATTTATTTGCCTTGGTGTTTTCCTGGAACTGGAACTACAGACAGTTGTTAGCTGCCATGTGGGTGCTGGGAATCGAACCCGGGTCCTCTGGAAGAGCAGACGGTGCTCTTAACCACTGAGCCATCTCTCCAGCCCCGCCATGTAATTCTATATGTCCATGTTAAAGATATTAAAATGTATGGTGTCAGAAACTTTTTGTTAATAAAACCCAAATTTTTTTGTTATTTCAGTGGCAAACATTCTGAACTTTATACTCAATGATATTTTTTCTTGCAAAAGCTTTGAAAACTAATTTAATATTCCATAATTGTTTCAGCACCACTAAACTGATTTTGAAGGCTTTGTTTTAAAAAATAAAAGTTGACCTTTATCAAGTATTCTTCCCATACCTCCCTATGAACTCCTCAGCAGGCTTCAGGATATTCTCTTCCCTGCTGTATTAAGACATCTCTGTTGGCTGAGAGCGCTAACCAATGTCCTTTCTTAACAGATATGTCTACGTTGCTGACATACTAGCTCATGAAATCCACGTTTTGGAAAAACAACCTAATATGAATTTAACTCAATTAAAGGTAAGTGTTTAGTTTCCCATGTCATTGTTAACGGATTGTTCTTTGCATTGTTCTATCCAACTATGATACATCACACTAAGAACACAGCACAGGTACAAACAGTGAGCCCTTCTCTGTTCTTCAGCATCCCCTCCCTCCAACAAGACACTTCTGTTGGCAGCTGTCAGTAGGACAGAGAGTGGCTGCAGGACAATGAGTGACATTAGCATCAGGTTTAGAACTGTTCATGAGGTATTGACAACATCTAATGAATCCCAATAACACTTTTTACAACTAAAAAGAAATACTTGAGTTTTCAAATGAAGATTTATGTGCATTCCTTTGTTTTACAAATAATAAGTGATGGTAGAAATTGAGTTGTCCATCATTACTATTTTCTGCTCACCAACAAACACACATCGTAGGTTGATTAGGAATTTCCTGCCTTGCTTTGATGGACTTCCTTTAGCTAACTGATCATTGTGTATCTTTTGAACCTAAAGGAGTTCATTATTTTTATTATTTGGACAGATGGACTATCACCCTAAGTTTCTTTTTTTTATTTTCAGAGAAGATGAAGAATAGCTCCAAGCCAGTTCATTAAGTTTATTTTAAGCGCCATCGATGTTAGAAGAGCAGGTGCAGGGAACTGTGTATAGTACCTCCACATGCATAGGAACAGAGAAGGTTAGCTCTAAATTATTTAATCAGGTTGCTTGCATCATTTAGATATTGACATTATTTCTTTGTAAGGTTCTGCAGTTGGGCACACTGGTGGACAATTTATCTATTGATCCTTCCTCGGGTGACATCTGGGTTGGCTGTCACCCTAATGGCCAGAAGCTCTTCGTGTATGACCCGAACCATCCTCCAGCATCAGAGGTTTTTATATTTTGAGTTTTTCAACCTTGATTATTCAAGTCCTCTGAACTAATAATGCAATAAACTGTCACAAGGATGACTTGTTAGTTCTTTAAAACCAATAATACAATAAACCTGGGAGGTAATTTTGTGATTGCTTTAAGCCAATAATTGGCAGAATGTTACATTGTTCAAATGCTCTGAGAAAAGTAATCTTTTGATGAATTAAATTATGGTGGAAACTAGTCAAAGTCATTTTTATAAAGACATAGGTCTTTATATTTGTTCATGTCACGTGGTATACTGGCAATTTTAAAAATATCTGGTTTATTGTCAACTCACCACATGATGTGAATTCTGTGCATGTTGAAGTAGCGTCAAAGTGAGCACAGTGGTGGGAGCCCATTTCTATTAATGCTGAATTGCTGTAATCACACAAAATCCTGTGTTGGCATGGCATGACTAGGTACTTTAAAAAGTCCTTTCTTTGGAGGCTGGAGAAAGTACATTAATTTAAGCATTAAGGAGATTGGTTACTGCTGTTTGCATCAGCATGCCTTCTTAGTCATGTGTCTTTGGGAAGACAAGGGATTATTGGTGCTTGAGTGGCATGGGTGTGTGGAGTTCTTTATTAATACTTTGCATTTCTTGGGTAGGTTCTTCGAATCCAGAACATTCTATCCGAGAAGCCATCAGTGACTACGGTGTATATCAACAATGGCTCTGTCCTCCAGGGAAGTTCTGTGGCAACCGTATATGATAAGAAACTTCTTATAGGCACTTTATACCAGAAAGCCTTGTACTGTGAACTCTAAACTGTATTTTGGCATGCAAGTGCAATAACTTGTAACAAAATAATTTTTTGATGAATTGCTAATTCTGACGGAAATTAACCATCAGTACTGACCTAGGAATATACCACGTACATAGCTAATTTTATTTCAATAAGGAAAGGCTCACAATTCTGATGCACTTTTAGCATCAAAAGAAAATGTACTTTATTATTTTTTTTTTAAATGCCAATCCAGGGAGAAAGTAGAAAGGTGCTTTTTCATAAAGTGAATGCGTTTTTTGCACAGAGGGGCTTTACCTTTGTGCCCCCACCATGTAGGAGTGCACTGAAACAGGACAAATTATAAAAATGTCAGTGGCCTCGGTCCCCATACTGTGACCACTGTGCATGTTCAGGACTACTGATAGATAACATTTTGATGTTCTGTACTTACAGCTTTGTTTACTGTTTTACAAGTTAGAATTGTATTAAAGATTAAGTAAAACCCAGGTTTTGGTTGTTTAATTCCTGAAGCAGATTCTTAGGAAAATAAGAAGTTACTTTCAGGGGATTCGGTTGGACAAGAATAGCCTTGTTAATTTCTCATGAAAGAAAGCTCAATGTAATGGAGCTCTTTATTGGAAAATAAAATAAAACAATTGAAGATGATAGCTCAGATTTTTTATTTATTTACCTTTACATTGGGGTGGAATCTCATTACATAGCTCTGGCAGACCTGGAAATTGTTGTCATGTAGACTGAGGTGGCCTCAAACTCACAGAGATCTTAAAGGCATCTCCTATAGCTTCTCTTTCTAAATAGAAGCCCACTTTTGATACAAAGAAGAGAGAAAGCTTGTGTTAGTCTTACCTCTTATCTACTCAGTGAAGAGAACTATGACCAAAAGCTAGGAGCAGTGTGGTCAGCTGTCCAAGCCTTCCTGTTCAGGGTTAGAGGTGCCAAAACCACAGGAGGAACACACACCCCCATCTCCAGGAAGAATCCTGAAGAAAGACTTTAATGTTTTTCTTTCTATTGCCATTTTTATTAAAATATAATTATAAAGGACTTGGACATAGATCAACATTGTCACTTATCAAAGCCTTTTGTTTCACTTTCCTCATCTTCCTCATTATCATCAAGATACCTGTCAGTTAGTCATCACATGTCCAACAACTGGAAAGCACTGCTCACATTATTTCACTTAATCTTAATTGCAGCCTACAGGGAATAGATGTCGATACTGTATGGTCATTAGCATTTCACAGCCGGTCAAGGTTACACACCTCCTAAGGGTGAATATCAATTTGTCTCTAATGCCAGACCCTGTGCCATTACCAATTACATGAAGCTTTTGCCATAGAACCAGTGCTTCCGAGTTGCCCATTTCCTATTGTATACAGTGTATTCTGTTGTGGGTTTTCTTCTAAGATACCAATTTGAGTTCTGTGTTTTTGTTAAATGCTTTAATAGCTTTAACATGGAAATTGCAGAAATATTCTTAAACTTGGGCTCTCAGTTATTTAGCCTGTATTTGTATTTTTATTCTTCTGTTATTTATTATTTTTGATTTTTTAATTTATTCTGTTAAGAATGAATTGAGGGTATGTTTAAGGCCAAGGAAATTAATGTATCTTTCTCCTTCCATTATCTAAGGGGGAAATGTTCACAAATCAATAAGAGGCAAGATTAACTATTGTTTACCTGAGAACACAACCTGAGAAAGGAATGTTTTTTATTTTGAGAGATGTTAACAATGGCTGTCATATTCACAAGAAATAGCAGAGTATAATAGGTATCAAGTAAAGTTACTTTCCATTTCATTTATTTAAAATTTCAGTTTGTGGCAAGGTGAGCATAACACTAATAAGCATACACACATTTTTATCTTAGGCATACAAGAAAGGTTTTAATAACCCTTAATAACTGTATATATAATGTATATTAAATTTATAATGACCTTTTTGTGATCATGTACTGAGGGAACCAATTTGGTTTATTAAGTCATCATTATCCAAAACAACAGAAACTGCAGTTGCGATTTGGCCCTATGAGGGGACACATCTGGGGCTCGCTCTCCTTTTGTGTGTATGTTTACACATGTGTCTGCAGAGGTTAGGGGAGGAAATTCAAGTGTCTTCCTCTATTGGTCTCCATTTATTGCCTTCACGGTCCTGAAGCTTTCTCTTTCTGATTACAGGTAAGTCAACCATGCCCAGATTTCATGTGTGTTGGATGTTCCAACTCACAGCCTTCTGCAAACACTCTGTTCCACCCAGCTATCTCTTCAGACTTTACTTGTACTCTTCTTTCTTTTTAATAGAACTTCAGCTCTTTTTTGACATATGAGTTTCTACTATAAAGAGCAAGGGAAATTAAATAACTATGTCGTATTATCTTCATTTTGGGGAACATGGGTTAAGCATTTCTGACAATAATTTGAAGATGATGCTTTCACTAGGTTTTGAGTTGCTCAGTTTCAGTCTGTTTTGAAGCAAGCACCTACCTAGTCTGGTGAATATTGTGCAGGAAAGCAGTGGAGTCATGGCACCAAACCCACCTCATCCACATTCCTATGGCTTCTCATACTTTTTATGCCTGACACAGTTTTCATGAAGAATCTCTGCATGTTTGAAGAGGAGGCCTGAGAGATCACATTAATACTCTTTTAGCTTTTTTGCTCTTGCTTTTCAAACAACTATTTCTTCCAATGTGTTGAATTTTTACTCTCCTGTTACAAGTGAATTTAAATACTCTCTTAGCAGGGTGAGTATGGACTCTAATCTCAGCACTCTGGAGGCAGAATCAGGTGGATCTGTGGGAGTTCCTGGTCTACATAGTGAGTTTCAGACCAGCTGGGGATATACAATGAGACCTTATCTGAATGAATGAATTAATGAATTAATGAATCACTATGCAGTGTTAAATATATAAGGAGAGTTACATTATGTTTCACTGAATTTTCTTGTCATTAAGTTTCTTTAAAGAAGTTGGCCTTTATCTACAGATAGGAATTCTTGTTTCAAAATGTGTTTGAGCATTTTCATGCATGTACATTTGTGTACAACGTGCATACAATGTCCATGGAGAACAGAAAAAACATCAGATGTCCTGGACCTGGAGTTACAGAGGGTTGCAGGCTGCCATTGAGTGCTAGGAATCAAATCTGGCCCCTCTGCAAGAGCAGTCAGTGCTTTTGACTGTTGAGCCATCTCTCCAGGCAGCCCTGGAATTATTTACATGTATAAAAACAGAAAAAATTCCATTGCAGACTTTTAATAATATTTTTTTTCAGATTTTTCTTTTAGTTTTATGTTTTGTAGTATTAGAGATCAAACCCAGGGCCTCATGCATGCTAGGCAAACACTTTGTTAGTGACACATGCTCCAAGATCTGTGATTCTTAATAGAACTTGATAGTTCAAGGAACTGTGCCTCTGATTCGAACCAAAAGAAAGCAAAATTTTAAACCTTCAAGATACTAAAAGGATGGAATATAAGGGAGATGAATGATATTGCTCCCCCCAAAATCCTTCAGCTTTACTTAAAACAAAACCCATCATCTCACTAGAGTATGTAGCACTGGCGTGGCTTTGGACAGTTGGTCTTCCTGTCCTAGCCTCCTGAGTGCTCAAATAATTCTCCAAGTTGATGCTACTAATCATTAACGTTGAAAACAACTGCATATGGGTCTCCTAGTAATATTTTTGTAGGTGATACCTTTGATGAATGAATAATGCAAATTGTTGCCCGAATTACTTTTGAACACTAAGTCTTCAGAACTTTTGACATAGGGGGCCCTACATTCTATCCCCAGATTCTGCTAAAGGCTACATGATCTGATGTTGCAGGAAGAGTTATGAAGACAGATACATGCATGACGATAGGTGGTCTCAGTTCCAAGTAGCTTTCACCTGCTTCTTTATACAATAAACATTCTCATGCCCTATCTTCAGGGAGGTGGGCTCAAGACCTGGGATTATCTTCTCTTTCTTTGGTTATCTTGGGAATAAACTCTTGAAAGACTTAAGCAATTGACACACTGTGTGTTAAGTAAAATGAGCTTTGCCTGGCACCAAGGTATTTCTTGAGAAAGAACTAATGTCATAACATTTTTCTGGAACCCAGGGTCTCTGTAAGAGCTGTAAGAATTCTTTACCATTGCTGAGCCATCTGTATTTTTCACGGGTATCTTATATGTCAAGGGCTAACTTCTTGATATCCTTAGTCCGATAAAATCCTCACATTTCAAGAAAATTGCTCCCCACACCCCAGAATTCTATTGCTACCACTTCTGATGATCAATCTTCATACTCTCCTATTCTTCTAGGTTCCCAGAGATGCACTTGATTTTCAGTGTCCAGCATCCAGATGGCACCATGAATGTCTGGAGCCACAGTCCAGAACTCTGATTCCTGGAAAAGGATGGATTAAGGGGCTCAGCTTTCCCCTTTAGGGGGTTTCAGGAGCAGTCTATCTGTACATCTTGCCTGCCAGGCCCTTGAAGTTCTTTCTGTCTGTGAACTCTGGATTCCAACCATCTCCTACCTTGGTCCATGGGTGGAGCTGAGGTTAATTAAGTTCTGTGGCTTTAAGAAATAAACTCTTTCCACTTAGCACTGACTCCAACTCTGAATTCAAACTAGATCAGCCAAGAGATTGGCTGAACTTAGCAAGAGGTCACTGACTCCTCATTTCTGATTAGAGTCTTCGAGTTCTGAATCCTAGGCAGAAAAGTGTCTCTTGAGCAACACTTGGACTTTGCGTTAAAGTAGCCTTAAGTGTGAAAAGGTAACTTTGAATCTCACTGGTAAAAGTGGTCTTGAATCCCAAGAGCAAAACTTTCCTTCAAATTGAAATACAAGCAGAGAAGTGGCTTTGAATCCCCCCACGCAGGCAGAGGTGTCCTTGAGCCTTGGGACAGGAGAGCGCAGGGCTGCAGGACTGCTGACTGCTACCCGGGGACTGGGGAACTGCCAGGAGGAGCAGCAACGGGAGAGGCCACAAGGGACTGCTCAGTGGGCGGGGACACAGCAATTCCTCCCCCAGTCCCGGAGCACCCCTATTCCCCGCCCCGCGGAGGAGCACCGAGAGCAGGCACCCAGACAACATGGGGAAGCTATTGGTGCTGACCGTGCTGGGGGTCAGCTTGGCCTTAATAGGGGAGAGGCTTCTCAGATTTAGGTGAGTGGACAACACCTGCCTTCTGTTTGTTTTTCCTTTCTGGTCCAAGTTAGCTTAAAGACAACCGGCTTCCAATTACCTAGCGGGTGGAAAGGAGCTGTTTTGGAATGTCAGTCCTCAGTCCTCAATCCTCTTGAGCATTACTCATTAGGAAAGCAGACACTGCTTGCCTTTCTAGGCTTCCAGGGTAGGAAAGTCCACATTTGATTTCTGAAGGTCAGGTACCTTTTCCAGGTCTTCTGATGCATTGCCTTTGTGAAATACTAAAGTCTGTTGGAAGTACTGTACTTGGGGGGAGAAGACCAATCTAGCAGCTGGATGTTTATAGCTGACCTAGGCACTAAAGTGCTGGATTAATGGACTCCTTGCCACACAGGAAAAAGCTAGGAAGAGAGCTGAACCTTGCAGACAGAACTGGCCGGGAGGGTGGTTGACATTTTGAAGTAGAAGGTTCAGCTGGGACAGCCACCACAGAATTGTCTCAAGCAAAGTCAGTTCAGTCTGAAAGAACTTGTTTTTAAAAGTTTTTGATTCCTAGGTGGGGCTGAGGCTCTTGCTTGTCATGTTGTTTTTTATTCTTTCTCTAAGGAGGAGCTGGTCTCAGTTCACTGCTGCAATCTGCTCAGATACCTGATGTCTGTTGGCAACACTTTCTAGTCCAGCTTGGGAGAGCTTATTGTTGCACTGGCTCCCCAAACAAGTGACAGAATTGTCACATAGTAAATTTAAGTGTCCGACATGCACACACCTGTGTCTAGTACAGCTAGGATGACAGGCAGGTCTCCACAGAGTTACAACCCCCTCCCTAAAGAGGACTTTTTTTTTTATAAGTGATCGAAAGGTAAATATAACTCCAGTCTTCTTGAATATAGTTTAATAAATATTTTAAGTTATACCTAATATTTAGAAGGAAGTTTCACTGCAGAAATAAGAACATTGCTGGAAAGTAGGTTAGGTAACAAGTATGATGGCAGTCAGGTCTATGAACAAACATATTTTAAGGCAACAATTAAGAATAACGAATACATGTTAAGGTAACTAGGCATCAACTTAGTTGAAAAAAAAAAAACAAAGTTAGAGAAAGAGTTATAGATTTAGCTCCTTGGACCTCTCACAGAAATCTGGATTTTTTTTTCCCCTGGTAAAGGAAGGAGGTTAAAGGAGATGATAGGAGATGAAAGGGATATAGGGCAGATTTACAGTACATAAGAGTTAGGAAAATGATGTAATGCTGTTTAAATGAACAATATTGCTCTGCCTAGCATTGAGTGGGAGCTCACATTTGGTATAGAAACCTGCTTTATTCTTTCAGTTATAACTGGGAAGTTAGCTTGTGTGGGCACAGTGCTCACTTGAGACATATTATGTAACTATAAACCACAGGCATTGCCTGTTTATCTGTTATGCCATCCATAAAAAAAGAGACATCTAATTTTCACAATAGGAAAGTAACTTGAGATCCTCCGTGTCTGTTCAGACACTGACCTGGGATGCAGTGCTCTGCCCTCTATGCTGATTTCTCCATCAATTTTTATCCTCTTCAGAGAAAGAGTTGCTGCACCTCGAGAATTAGAGCCCACAGAACCAAAGAATTGCCACCTGATTGAAGGACTGGGTAAGCACAAGACAGGCCCAAGAGAGGCAGCACCATGGCTTGGTCATCATTCCAAGGCTGCTAAATGATTTAATTGCATATTAGTCCATGGTGATCTGGCTTCTGCACATAACTTTGCCCAGATTAGCTCATGCACAGGGCATTTCTCCACCATTTGATAAATTTCACTTTCTGCTACTTGACTGCTGCCCCATAAGCCCCCCCCCCACACACCCCTTTTATAAATTCTCCCTTTCTTAACACTCTTGGCCTCAGGTATCCTTTCCTTCAACATTTGCTGGCAAGCACTTCTCATATAGGTTTCGATTTCTGCCTACACGAATGCCTTTCAAAGATACTAATCTCAAGTCTGCAGCCACATCTACAGTCTCTCAAACTGAAGATCTTTTTCCGTTACCGAGGCCAGTTTTTGTTTATTTAGATTAAGGCTTCATTGATATTATTCTCACATTCTTGCCATTCCCTCCAAGGTTCCTCAACTCACAGCTAGCTCATTATCCTCTGGAGGCTTAATTAAAAATCTCAGGACCATTGCTTTCCTCTTTGTCCCTCCTGCCTCCTCAGGAGGCCAGTGGACACCAATCTCCTCTGGTCCAGCTGACCTCACCTCTTTGGCCCTGCTACAGTGTTTACTTGGCTGCACACCTGCAGTTTCGCCACTAGAAAACAAAAACAAAAACCCAGGCAGATTGTGCTCCCTGTTGGAGGTGTCTGTGTCTCGCTCACCTTTCTCAGGATATTTTCTCTCCTGTGGTTGCTCACTGAAGTCAGCCATAGATTCCTCTCTCCTCCTCACTCTCACAGCACTTTGAAACTCCATGCCTTGCACATGGTGTACTCCTGGGCTGGTGTTCTCGTCATTACCAGATTGTAAACTCCTTAGGGTCAGAGGCTGGGACTTATCTATTGGTATGAGATAACACAGTTTATTGATGATATGAATTTATATTTTCTTTTTCTTTATATATGTATTTAAAAAACAAAACAAAACAGAAAATAAGCCCCTTGGTTTTGTTTTTCTATTCTTTGACTTCTTCCCAATTTTGAAAGGAGAATAACCTTGTCTTTTCTTTGTTTGTGTTGTTTTTTATTTTACTTTTAAAACCATTTCTCAAGTATCTCAGGTTGCCTTTGGACACAATACATAGCCTAAGATGAACTTCTCACCCTCTTGCTCCATTTCCCAAGTGTCAGGATCACAGGGTCCTCTACAGCATCCAGGTTTTATGGTGGTGGGAATAGGATCCAGGGCTTCTGTCAGGCCAGACAAGCACTGTATGAGCTGAGCTACCTCTCCAGCTCTGCTCCATGGGATTAGAAATGGTTTGTGCTGACAGGTGGGGACCAGAAGAACAAGACAACCCCCTTGGTGACCATGGTGTTTCAGAAGCCAAAGTGTTCAAGAGCTATAGAATTTAAAGGAGCTACAGGGGATTGGTGGTGGGTGGTGATGGGTGGGCTACATTCTGCTTGATTTTAAGACATATCACCTAGGATCATGATACAAGTCTCAACAGACCCTAAATAGTGACTCAGGATCAGTTTCTTATCAGTCTTATAAAATGAGACTATGGGTTCAAGTCCCAATAAACTGACTAAAGATACACACACACACACACACACACACACACACACACACACTAACCAACAACAAACAAAACCCAAAACACCTCTAAAAATAGGTCATATTTCATTTATTATGAGAAATAAGTCAATGTGACATTCACCCACTATCTAGACCCGTGATTCTCAACCTTTCTAATACTGCAACCCTTTAATACAGTTAGTTCCTCATGGTGTGCTGACCCCTCTCCCAACCATAAAATTACTTTGGTTGCTATTTCAGAATGTAATATTCCTACTGATTTGTAATATAAATATTTTTCGAGATAGAGGCTTGCCAAAGGGATCTTGCTCCACAGGTTAAGAATCATTGATTTAGAAAGTAATATTCTTATCACTGTGCATATATATCTCAAAACATTAGCTTGCCAAGAAGTTTAGAAAGATAATTAGATTAGAGGACTTTTGATGTCTAGTCTAAGTCTCTAATTATATAAATCAACTAAATTTGAGAAACTAAAGCTAGAGTTAATATTGTAAGCCATAGGTCAATACCCTGATTACCCAAATAATTTTAATACTTGGAAGCTAGCATAGAACAGTTGAAGAAAAAAATAACATGCAATGCTTCGTGTCTGTCACATGTGTATATTTTATATTTGAAGAACTAAACATGTTGGGATGATCACAGGTCATTTGATAATAGAACACTGATAATTATTTAAGAAAAAAAACCCTGATATTCCCATGTCAAAGGTTTGTTCCTCCTTTGCAAGCACCTGCGCTGTACTCAGCACAGAACTATAAAGCAGATGTGACTATCAGTGCTTTGCATGAGGAACACTGACACATGGAGGGATTGAGTTAGTTGCTTGATGGTCCAGATGTTCACCCGGATTAGGGGTGCAATGACTTTTTTCCATGCCTTTGCAGTCTTTGTTGTATAATGCCGATGTATAATGTCTTACCTACTAACATGTTTTTATTATAGACAATCCAGAAAAGTCTTCTTGCAACAGAAAATAGCTAGAAATATTACTAAATGGAAACAGAACAAAAGACAGGGACTAGATATTTAAATGGAGATTCTAGGAAGACATTGGTGCAGGAACCCATGCTGTGTCATCGTAGAAGGTTTGATCCAGCAATGTAGAGGCCCCGAAGGATTTTGAGCAGGCACATGACACGGCAAAGGGAAGTTCTGATTTTATTTTCATTACTACTAGACAGGTTTTGTTTGTTTGTTATTTAATTTACTTTTTAACCTATTTGTGTGTGTGTGTGTGTGTGTGTGTGTGTGTGTGTGTGTGTGTGTGTGTGTGATTTACTGGAGCTTAAACCTAGAACCTCATGCATATTTAGTCAAGCACCTTACTCCTACTCTGTAATCTACATCTCAGGTTTTGTTAAGTTGTTCAGGCTAGCCTTGAACTCATTGTATAGCTCAGTTATACCTTGTATTTGTAATCTGTCTGCCTGGACTCTGCATGTAGCTGGGATTACAGGCCTATGCTATCAGTCTCCACTAAGAGCAAACTTGCAAAGTTAATTTATTAGTGCAAACTTTTTTCCTTTGCCTCCCTTCCTGCTCATCCTTCTTCACTCACCCTTTCATCTTTATTCATACTTAGTCTTGGTGTACAGCCATGTACAGCCCTCACCTGACGGCACTACGCTTCCCTCGGATTCCCAAGTGCTGGGATTGTCAATGAGTCCCTCAGTATTCTTCCAGTGAGGACTGAAAGGAAAAGTAATCCTTCCTTCAGCAACTGCTATCTCACTTCTCTCTTTTAGTATTAACTTTGTCTTTTTTTCAAGCCTATGAGGACTGAGAATTATTTCAACAAGGAAGTTATGTGGCATCTGTTGGCATTTAACCAAAGCTACACTTGAAATATGAGTTCCCAGCGTTGGGGCTTTTTGTGGGTAGAATTATCATGCTTGCAGTTTTGTACTTTCTACCTTTCTGCTTTTCTTTTCTTTGGCACCATCCTGGTCTCGAAGATATGCTGTTACTCCATAGAGAATTCCATTTTTTTTTTACTTAGCTGAAATCTCTCTAAGGTATGAAATGATAAAATTATGTAAAACAATATATAATTGTACATAAATTATCAAAATAGCATATAATTTTATATAAATATATAATTTATATACAATCTATATAAACTATATAAAATTATACCTAGGAAACTTCTGGAGTGATACTCTCTTGGGATATTTGTAGGGAATTATTGAAGAAAAAAATTATTGAAGTGATGGCAAGTCACAGTAGGGTTGATAGGCTGAAATGTAGTAGGTACTTCTTCAAGGCTGATGTAACTGAAGGTGTGGATCATAGCTACATACTGACAGATATGAGAAAGAACCCAGAGGACAGGGCCATGTAGCTCTCACACCCACTAGTTTGCCCACTAGTTTGCCTGGGACTTGTCTTGTGGATTCTGTGTAGAAAAGGGGGTGTGGGGTAGAAATGCTGTCAGTCCAGCTGATACTGCTTTTCCACCTCCAGGGGACAGCTTCTCTGTGCTTTGGGGGGAGTAATAAAACACAGCACCCCTGGAGACTGCACATTAGGTCAGGGTGATGCTATCATGGAAGATATATAAAATGTATTTGTGAGAGAAAAGGAGCCAAATCAGAGATCACACAACTCAGAAAATCATGTATAGTTGTTAAACAAGAAACTCAATTGCAGTGGGGGTTATGAACTGATAAATCCTTTTAAATTGAAAATACTGTAAGTAAAAAATCCATTTCTTACCCTTAGCTTACAGAGCATTCCTAGAAGGGCTGCTCAGGAGCATCTCTGTAGAGATTCCATCATTTTCTCTTACAAATGTGAGCAGGCTGATATGGCTCAGACTCAGAGAAGAACTGGGAGGGTCAGAATTCAGAATCAAGGGTCATGTTTCTCCTGAATGTATTTTGTTTTCATGTCTTTGGAAAGTTGAAATCTTCTAAACAAATCACTGTAAACCGGGACATCTGTACTCAGATATCATACTCATATTTAACTCCAAAATGAGACAAAGTTCAAATTAGTAGCATGCTCACTTATTAAGTGAAACAGCTAAAATGAAAGCATCTACAGTAAAAAGGAAGGTGTTATGTAGAATACACATATACAACACAGAATTAACCAAGGTCTTGTTTAGTTCAGGGAGTTTTCAGTATAATAGAAAATTAATAAGCAGACACAAGGCACAGTGTGAAAAATGCCAATGATATTGCATATAAGGATAGATGCTAAACCCAGGAAAGGTTTGAAAAGCTGAAGCAGGGGCCCCATGCCCAATAGCCCACTAAGGTAAGGAAGGTGGAAAAGAGGGCTGGATCAGGAGGGAGAGGAAGATGTGTGTGTGTGTGTGTGTGTGTGTGTGTGTGTGTGTGTGTGTGTGTGTGTATGCAGAGATGAATGACTCTAGCATGATTCATAAACTACTCAAAACATAGCTAGAACAGATCCAAGAAGGCAAGATCAAGGGAAACTGAGTCTAGGCCAAGGTGTAAATGGATTTGAATCTATACCAAGGAACATGAGATTTATACTGTCAGCTCCAGCCAGTCTTTAGAAGGCTTTAAGCAGGGGAATGATAGGGTCAACTTAGCAGTTTAGACAGATGGATGTCAGGACCAGATAACAGGATAGAGGGTGAAGCTGACCTGGTAAGACACTACTGTAGAAATCTGGGAGTACATATATGACAAACAAGTGATGCTTTGGGGTAAGAAAGAGAAGGAAGGTGGAAAAGACAGCTCCAAATTCCCTGCTCTGGGTACCCGAGGATAGACGTGCCACTCATAGCCATTGACAGATGGAAAATATAAAGGGAAGAAACTTCTGAAACCTGTTGAGCATGAGAAACCAGGTGGAATGTTGCAGGTGGTTGTAGAAGTCTGAACTTGCAAGAATGACTTGATGCAGATTAGAGAATCCTGAGTATGTGGGTGGAAATCGAAAGCATATGACTGGGCCATTGCTTGCTATGCCTTGAGAAACAGGCAAGGGTCTACAGACCTTATTCTATATTCAGAACAGAGCAAGAGATGAAGGCAACAGGAAACCAAGAAGGGCTAAGCAGAGAGGTGGGAGAATTATCAGTAAGTAACCAACTCGTGATGCTGAACATCGCTTTACTCGGTGTGTGGGTTTTCCCAGGGTGTATTTCACTCCATATGGAAATAGCATCAAGTTTTTCAAGCCATCTGGGCATCATAGATAGGTACATTTTGATAAACCAAAGAGCTTAGGAAATGAGAAACTCTGGTTAGTTTTAGTTTTCACATTACTAATTGGGGATTAGTTTCTCCCCAATCTCTGGTTGTCAGCATCTACTGCTCACCATTCTATTGCCTCAAATTTACATTTTCTTTGGCTTTGTTCTCATTTTCTTATCTTCATCCACACATGCTCTCTCCCAGTTGCATGGTGACAACCTAGTTACTGACAACCCATTTTCCCAGGTAACCATTTCCCACGTGTCTAAATATCATGGCTGTGGAACAGACTGCCCCACACTTAGTGACTTTGAACAACAAGGCTGGACGTAGTTACACACAACTGTAACTCCAGTGCTTTGTGAGGCAGAAGAATTGTGAGTTCAAGGCCATCCATCCTGGGCTACATAGGAAGACCCAATATCAAAACAAACAAGAAAATCCTTGTATTTTACAATTACAATTACAATATTGGGAGGGCTTAATGAAGAAAGTCCAATTGTTCCATTCGCATTGATGACCATGGATCCTCTGGCTTTTCTCTCCATCTTCTGTGTTCACTACATTCGGTGCTCTGTGGCTCCCAAGATACATTCTTGAGAGAGGGATGAAGGAGAGATGAGGAAGAAGAAGAGGAAGAAGAGGAGGAGGGAAGAAGAAACATAAAGAGGATGAGAAGAGAGAGACCACACTGGGACATCTAGGGCTGACATTCAGCCTTGGAAGTAGGGTGGCATTATATTTACCCCATTCCACTTCTCAGGGCAACTTCTGAGTTCCCCCAGGCTCAAGGACCAAAAAATACAAACCTTGCCACGAAGTAGAATAGTGTGAATGTCACATCATCAGAGGAGCATTTGGCTGAGCTCTGATGCTGTAGAATACAGTTAGCTGTATTGGATAATCATCTCCAGACTCAGCCCCTTCCCTGTGCCTTGTAAGGCTCTCTCTCCACTAGAGCTCATTCTAATCTCCATTACTGCTCACACATTATATACTTCTTTTCACAGGAAAGTGTTCAAGGCTCTGATGGAGGAAATGAACTTACCCGACTCTTTCTAATGACTCTCTGCCACAGCCTGGCCCCAAGAATGATCATTGTCACACAGTTCACCTATTGGATAATTTCTCAATGTGGTTGTAAATGTTTAGGTCTGTCAAGTTGTAGAATGGGGAACACTTGGCAGTGAGGCTTCTCTGAAAGCTTTTAGGTGATGGCAGAATTTTCTCATGAGATATGTGAGGAAGTATTTCTCAGACTTTCTCAGGACTCGCAAATTGTAATTTAAAGAATAAACCTAGGACACAGATTTATTTTATAGGGCAATTTGTTTTGCTCTTTCCTCCTGAAAATGGAATTCTAGAGAAGAGTTTAATGCTTGTGGAAATAGACTCTGCTATTCTAATAGGACAGCTATGTCTGTGAGATTCCTGAACATTTCAATGGTTTTCCAAGTAAATGCTTGAAACAGTCAATTCCTTTTCCAAAAAAAATCTGAAAGTTTGGGCCGTTAAACTTCTTCTTTGAAGGCTCCTCATATGCATTTTTGTGATTATTTTCTGTTTTGTATTTTACAGAGAATGGCTCTGAAGATATTGATATACTTCCTAGTGGGCTGGCTTTTATCTCTACTGTGAGTATTTGCCAACTGCTCTGATGCTCACATCAATAGCTATCTAGACAGTGCATTAAAGTTTCCAGCTCAAGATACCAGATGGACCCCTACATGTTCATCCCACCTCTGGGTAGAACCGTCAGCTACAAAAGCCAAGCTGTAATCTGGAAGGCTAATTAGAACACCACAGGCATGCCTAACTCCAACTGCCTCATGTGGGCAGCTCCCTGTGGTCAGCTCCACGCTCAGCTAGGGCCTCTATAAATGTGTATTGATGTCCATTTGACTCTCTTACTGGTCTGCAGATCTGTCCATTGCACGGCAGCTCCATCACTGCATTATTGGGTGGTACTTCAGTGTCTGATAATCATCTTCACACTAACCAGCGTTCTTGCCTTGCCTGCTTATGCATGGAGTGTTGTAAATGTTAGAGTTTAACATCAATACTTGGACTCCCAGCTATTCCTTCAATGTGTTCCTATGAGCAGAGAAGAAAATGTGTTTTGTTCTCAATATCACCTTGACAAAGTTTAAATGACCAGAAAGCTATGCTAATGGACCAAAAAAAATCAATTCTGTAAACAAAAAGAACAGTGTGTTTATTAGATGGTGGAGATTGTTATGAATGTATCAAGGCAATAGCACATTGAAACAGCATCTGAGATTTTCTTTGCTGGTTTTGTTCTTAGGGGTTTGTTAAAGATTAAAGCCAGGTGTGTGTGTGTGTGTGTGTGTGTGTGTGTGTGTGTGTGTGTGTGTGTGTAAGATATCAACTCTTCTACCTAGCTAATCCCACATGTTGGGTTCAAGATTTTGAAAAAGTAGATTTACTACACTTCTAGTGTGAAATAATTTATGTTGCTAGAATTGCATGTGGAATATTTCACTTTTTTCCAGAATAGTAACTTGCATAAATTTTAAGTCTAAATAGTTTGGCTCAAAGCAAGGAATTCTATAGGAACCATGTCCTGAATTTCCAGATTATTAAGTATGCAGAGTATAGAACAGAAAAGGTGTCAGTGAATTTTAAATGGCAGGAGGCAGGATTCACTTTCTCTACTTTTCCTCCAAACTCAAAAGTAAAACAAAACAAAAGACTGTCTGGAAAAGGCTCTTTTCCTTGACCTCAATTTTCTATTGTCAAGTTCAATTTTCAGGGCTATGCCAAACAGACCTGCAAAAGTGATTATTCCATATAGTTAGGGGATGTCTTGGCTGTTAGAAAATATTTGTCATTCCTACCATATGTCTCCCCCATGGCAGCAGAGGTTCAGAGTTATTGCTAAACAGTAAGAAAACATTCTCATCCCAAACTGCATGGGAGATGTCAGCATCCCTTCTTTTTTATCCCTCTGTAAACCAGCAGCTCGTACTTGAAGCTTAGAATTTATACTCTTTGCTCTGTTGCTCATCTTCCCACATTCAGTATCTTGTTCTCCTTGGTCTGTCCTATGACCTTCTTGTCTCCCTTGACACCGTTCAAAAGCTGCAGATTGATAGAATGATTTTATGCAAAAACATATTCTAAGCTTTTCTAAGGTGACAAGGAAGATATTTTTTCCATCATGCTTCCTGCCTACAGAACATCATTCTGCTCTGCCAGTAAACTTCTATTTCTCAGTGAGGCCTCCCTGAGGAGGTATGCAGATTCCTCAGCAAGCCTTCTTTGGTTCTGTTGTTGGATGTGGAGGGGATATCCGATATACCACCCTCTCCTGATATATTCTTGTTGTGGCATCATGTTACTTTAAGTTCCTTGAATCTAGGACTTAGGTGTGTTTGTTAACATATCAGGACCCAGCATAATATTAAACATACATGGTCTGTTGTATAAATGATGACAGTGGAAGATTTCGGTGAATATCCACACAGTCAGGCAATACCTTGGGGAAAATTAGAAGCCTGTACCACAGGTGACTGTCATTATTCCCAGTGATGAGTGGTGGAAATGGAATTTGGTGCTGTTACTAGCATACAATAGAATTGCTGTCACCAATTCCAACCCAACAGAATGGCATGGACAGAAACCTAAACCTTCTCCCAGAAGAATTTCCTTAGCACTCTTATTTCAAGCTAAGTTTATTTGCAGTGCCTTGCTCTTGCTTCTGTAACATCTTTTTGATATTTAGAACCTCTGCTCTTTAAGTTTGGATGATAGCATCCTCATTCATCTCCATGATACCAAAGTATTCATAGAGATGTGTTTCCTTGAGACATACACACTCCCTTTTGTGTATTTGTGATGTAGCAAAAGGTGGCTATACACTGAATGGCAGGCAAATGACTAGATATCTCTAACATTGCCTTCTTCAGTATTGCCAGTCTCTGAGCCAAAGAACTTAATGACAGATGAGGTGTAAAGAAGGGAACTGAGGACTGAATTTTATGGTATGTGCAATAGTGACACCCTTGACTAAGAAGAATGGATGAACATTACAGGGAGAATCTGGAGGGATGACATTTGACTTTGGTTTTGACAAGTTGATTTGAAGCTGACCTTAGGAGAGGGTGGAGAGTAGAGTAAGCTACAGCACTGGGGACAGGCTGTGGATAAACATGCATATGTGAGAATCATTGAGGGACATGAAATAACTAAAGCTTGATGAAGGAAAGGTATAAGGAGAGAGCACAGGGGAGAAAGGGACTATGAGAACAGGAGAAAGGCAAATCCATGAGGCGGAAATCCTAGCTCAGAACTGTGTGTTGGGTTCACCACATAGAGTGTCAGGAACCCTTACATCAACTCTACTTGTGACTTTTTGTAATGAAAGCACTGCAGTGTCTGGGGCCCCAGGGCTGTACGTGTTGGTTTCGCACGTGAGAAGAAACACACACACACACACACACACACACACACACACACACACACACGCACGCACACGCACGCACGCACACACACACACGCACACACACGCACGCACTCGCACTACCAAGGCCACACAAGGGTTTATTTAAGAGAGTTCCCAGGCGGGTACAGAAACAAGACAGAAGGAGAGGAGAAGAGGGCGACAAAACATGGCATCTCTTTAAGAGAAGGTACACACGGGTTATGCAGCCACGCCCAGGGGCGTGCCTCTGGACGAGGTGCATCCCACCTGGAGCTATGTTGGCTCAACCACGTGGAGTGCCAGGCATACTTACAGTAGGTCCAAGAGGAGGGCTACCAAGGAGACACTCTGAGGCTGCTGCATGACTTGGAGAGATATGATGAGCTTCTACAAAATACAAAGGGTAGAATGTTGTTGATTCCAGGGAAAGGAGAGTTGGAGTAAATCATGTAATAAGGTTGTATGATTTTTATCTGAGAAGTTTCAGGGGAAACAAAGAGATAAATTCATGTTTGAAGTAAGTTAGCAAAAGATTTGTTTCTAGGAATGAAAAACAGGGATAAAATTCCAGACCACAGAAGAAGTCATTAATAAAAAATAAGGAATAAAGCAGGAGGGGGCTATGTCCTGCAGTACAAGGAATCAGTAGGAGAAAGACCTCATGGAACGGCGAGAGGGTATCTCTTCTTCAATGAAGGGGGAGAAAAGCTGAAAGGTCATTCACAGAAAGGAGTCAGGCAAAAATAATTGCAATGGTGTTTCCAGAGAAGTGGGAGGTGAACTATTGTTAGATTGAAGCAGAATGGGATCTCACTTCATGAGATCTAATACATTTCGGATACATGTATGGAAAATAGAATGAGTTGTCTGTGATGATGGGCAAGAAATTGCTTCAACAGTATAGACTATACAGATGACATTGGAATCTACTAAAAATTCTACAAGTGGCTTCAGATGTTGCACGGTTTTCTTCACAGTCACAGTATATGCAATGGTCTATCACTATAGTCTTTAATATAATACTTTGAGAATTTCAAACAATTTATTTTGGTCATATTCATCTCCATTCTCTTCCTTAATTCTTCCCAGATCTATCCCCAAATTCATACCCCTTCCCATATTCCAATCCCCTCTTTTTAATAATCCACAGAATTCAATGGGTGCTACCCATATACTCACTGATATGGGATCGTCCACTGCAGCTTGGTTGACACACCAGGATCATGGTCTTAAAGAAAATTGACTTTTCTCACAGCAGCCACTTAGTGTCTATAGCTTCTCAAGATCTCTTCCATGCTTCCTGCTAGTCTGGCTTGATGTTGTGATGTAGGTGTCCTATTTGTGGCTGAAGGTGTTGTTCTCTTAAAGAGTTTGGCCAGGCAGGCAAAGAAAGAGTAGAGAGAGGATTCACTAAAGAAGCAAGGGGTGCAGCTTTGTTAGAGAGGTTCCTTACTTGGTGGGGACAGAATCTGACCCAGAACAAGAATCTGGGAGTAAGGCCCTCCACACCCCTCATCCAGATATGATGAAGAAGGGACATTCGAGAGTGGTTTGCAGTCCTCTCATGGCTTCAGAGACGTCCTTCCAACAACACTGAAGTATAAATCTTGAATGATGATGAGGATTTTAAGAAACTCTTGAAGGAGGAGGGAGCGATGGATTAATAATTAAGCTCACTTAAGGCTTTTACACCAGCATGGCTGCTCACATACATCTAAAAACTTTCGTTTCATGATGTCCCACCTTCTCTTCTGATCTCTAAGGACATCAGGCCTGCATATGGAACACATTCATTCACTCAAACACACACATACATAAAATAAGAATAATTACATCTTTTTAAAACACTTGAAGATATGAGTGGGGATGCTCAGAGATTACTGACCACCCTAATATGGAGGCAAGGAGGAAAGGAGGCAATAAGAAGACCAGTAAGTACATGCATTTGCAGGGGTAAGAGCAGAGAGAGATACAGGGAGAGGGTACTGGAGTACAAAGGAGAATATTTAGATTAGTGATGCGGGGAGTCGGGCAGAAGCTGGTCTATTTTGAGTTAAATCAAAGTGATGAGAAAGAGATGTGAGCATGAAACAACTGTTTAGTGCTTGGTGTAAAATGAACTAACCTCCAGATTTGACACAGGAACTGGGGTATGTTAAAGTTTCAGTACCCTGTTGAGGACTATTGTTGTTGATAAATACTTAGTCCTATTGGTAGAAAGGGTCACTGTCCAAAGTACAAGGACTAACTTTTTATACTCATTGGAGCAAAAATTTAAGTTGGAATTTTCAGGCATTCCTATTGGAAGAAAATAAATGAGAAATCTTTATGATGCTAGCACCCTGTGCTGAATTGTGGCTGACACTACTTATGACTAAATAATTTAAGTTGTGGAGGAAAAAAATAAACAATAGAATTAAACTGCGTGCCCCTTATCTATGCTTTGGGAAGGAAAAATATCAGATATTAAGATTGAAAAGATCTTAACCACCATACGTTTCAGTTATTTCATTTTTGAGATGAGCACCCAAGACTTAGGCAGACCAAAGGACTCTGAGAAAGCAGAGTCCCTGGCATTGCAATCTGTGACTTAACTCTTTCTAAATTAAAAATGCTTTCTTATGTCAAACATGGCTCTTCCTGTATTCATAGCATAGCCAAGGTTGAATAGACAATGCTGACCCCTTCCCCCAGATCAGATAATGGCTATAGCTCACAGAGTGAAAAATCCCCCAAATCTAAATGAAATGCAGAACCTGGAACATTTTTGTTTGGCTTTGAGATTTTGGCTTCTTTATAAAAATGCCATTTAAATAAGCATGTGTGTATAGACCGATTCTTTTAAATATGCATATGTTTGTAGACTGACTCTCTGTTTCTAAAGGGATTAAAATATCCAGGCATGCCGAACTTTGCACCAGACAAACCAGGAAGAATTTTCCTGATGGATCTGAATGAACAAAATCCGAAGGCACAAGCGCTGGAAATCAGTAATGGGTTTGACAAGGAATCACTGAATCCTCATGGGATCAGTACCTTCATTGACAAAGGTAAAACCCAAATGACTAAGAATAGGGAAAAGAAGACAAGAGATGTCATAGACCCCCTACTCTCAGCATCCATGTTTAGGTTAGAGGGTGGGTACTATTCTATAATCTTTGCAAAAATGTTAATGTTCACAAAAGTATTTTAAAACCTTATTCTAAAGAAGAGTGGATAGGAAGGATGGGAGGAAGGCACTCTTATTATTATTATTCTATAACCTGTTAGAATACTTCTCAGAGAAATCAAACATATAAACTAAAAGCCTTTTGAAAATAATAATATAATACTCAAAAACATAGCATGAGGGGAAAATATCAATAAATCTGAATCATGGAAATTGAAACCATAATTTTGTACCTACAGGCAGGATCTGATGCAGAAGCCATGGAGGGGAGCTGTTGATTGGCTTACTAATCCTGGCTTGATCAGCCTGCTTTGTTATAAAAGGACCACCAGTGCTTCTTTGGTACTACTCACAGTGGGCTGGGCTCTCCCACATAAATTACTAATTAAGAAAATACCCTGCAGCTGGAACTTATGAAGACATTTTCTCAATTGAGGTTCCTTCATGTCCCATGCTCTAACTTGTGGCAAGTTGACATAAAACTATTTAGCACACAACTTAATACCAAAAAGGCAAATAACCCAATTTAAACATGGACAAGTATCTGAATAGACATTTATCCTATGAAAGTATGCAAGTGCCCATTAAGATACTAAGATATATTTGACATTTTTAGCCATTTAAAAAATATGAATCAAGTTAAAATGATGAAGTCACTTCATCATGTCCGTAAGAATGACAGTAACACAAGAGACAAGAGGCTGGGTACATGGGTGAGTGCCTAACAGTGCTTGCTCTTCAAGTATAGACACCCTAGTTTGAATCCTCAGTACCTATCTAAAAAGCCAAGAATAGCTATTTATTCCTGAAACTCCAGTATGGAAAGAGAAGACAAGTGGATCCTCAGAGTTCACCAGCCAACCATAATAGCCAAAATAATAAGCTTCCAGTTCAGCCAGAGATCCTGTCTCAAGGCAGTAAGACAGAGAAGAATAGAGGAAGACAGCCAGTATCCTGCTCTAGCCTCCATATCCATTCATGTGCATGTAGCCCACATATATACATGTGTACATGCATGATCGCACACACATGCAGACAAGCAGAGATGCTGCAAGATTGGGCCCCTTTGCTGGTGGTATTGTGAAATAGTCCAGTCACCTTCAGACATAGTCTCTCAGTTCCAAGTATGATGTTACCATGTGACACAGCAGCAGTTTGCTCTGTGGTCTGTGACCCACAGAGATGGAAACACTTCCACACAAATATTTCTACACAACTGCTTGTAGCAGCGTTTCTCCTGGTATCTACCTGCCCATTGATTGATGAATATGCAACAAAATTTCTATGCTAGATCATCATTTGGCAATAGAAACAATGAGCTGAGGGTGCATGCTTTGATATGGATGGAAATGCTATGCGGAAGACTTCAGTCACTAAAGGTCATTCATTGTATGATTCCATTTATGTGAAACACCCAGTAGGCAAAAGTATACAGACAAAATGTAGATCTATAGTCAGCAGAGACTGGGAAGAGGGATAAATGGAGAGGAAAATGAAACAATGAGGGAGTTCTTTGGGGGCTGATGTAAATGCTCTGGAATTAGGTACTGGTTATTACTGCACAACTCTATAAATATACTAGAAATCACTCAATTTTACATTTTGCTAGACTGAATTTAATGACATGTGACTTGTATATCTAGAAACTACCCCGGAAACAAATCATGTATTATTTGCTCTGAAAATAACAATCTCTGATACGTTTTGCTTGTTCGTAGCCCATAGTCCCAAACTAATTTGAATTTAATATATATGTGAGCAGATGGGTACCACTGTATACAGGAGGTGTCTACCCCCTCCAGGATTGTTTACTTCTCCTTTACCTATTAGATTTCTGTCCTATTTTCTTCTCTAGGTATATTCACCATGAAAGTTATGTAACATGTTAATTAGAATCTGAGAGTTCAGAACAGTAAGTAATAGACAGCAAGTGTTCAGTGTGCATGTGAATGTGGCTGTGGTAGGGCAGAGCATATTATTTAATATTTAGCTCTGTTTAATAAGATAGAGAGGTGGAGCAGAGAGAAATTCCATGCACATCTGACTTGACTTAGCGAATGGCTGCTTATGAGTTAGAATCCAGGTGGTTTCATTTATCATGTGTCTTTTAAAACTAGGAAACCACCTTGTACTTACTCCCCACAAACCACACTTTCTTTGCCTGACACTGTGTTGGTTATTATATATCCAGGAAAGCTGATGTAATAAAGTGGTCAGATTAATCTAGACATTTCACTGTATAGGATGTTTGAGTTAGGGTTATCAGCAGCTGGCCTTCTAAGATGGGATCAGGTTATGGGTGAACTGTCAGCAACATATGCAGGCTTCCAGAATTTGAATGTATTATAATTGACAGCCCATTTTATTCACTGATTCACCTTCCTTAATTGACGAATTCACCAGATCAAAATACTACACAGAGAACTGTCAGAATAGAGCCACACAGTAAAACAAAATTACTTTCTTTCTCCTCTATGGAAAGAAAACCCAGTAGAAGCTTAAAAACTTTGTGTCTGTTAGTTTATGGCCTGAAATTCAACTCATGCTGTTGCAAAAAGCTGGGCCCTATAACACAGCAAGATTAGACCAAAGGAGAGATTTACCTGTGGGGGAGCAGGTCCTGGTCACTGGCATAGAACTGCTCAGTGTGTTCAGGGGCCCTGAGTGTCAATTTTGCATGTCAAGACTCATTTCACATTTGATATCTTCATGAAGGAAGTGAATAGGAACAAATACAGAACAGGTTCCACAGGGAAAGAATGGGACCAGTCCCTCAAAAACTCAGACCTACCCCTTCTGATAAGTTAATAAAGGCCACTGCTTTCAATTTCACAGTTGTTGATATTCACAAGTGAAAACGAGGACATTTTTGAGGCTAGTGATACCCAGAAGTAGCTGGTTTGCTTCCTTTGGTATATTTCCTTTTACATGCCCACTGAGCTCACAATGTTGTTACTCAACCTCAGGAATTTGACTAGTGTTAGAAGTTCATTTTGTAGCTGGGAAATAACTATTGTTTATTTTAAAGCATTCACATGACCTGAGATTTCTTGAGCTTTTGCTGAAATGTAGACATTTGTGACACACCCCAAACTTTCTCAATAGAGATTAGCTTACTTTCAGTAAATTATTGAAAAGGCATACAGGGAAACTATAGATGTTTACCTCCCATTGATGCTGAAAAAAAAAACATTTCACAAACACTCATATTTTACTCTATTCCTTGGTGTTGGTAAAAAAAAAAAAAAATCATTGTGTTACCTTCTGTTTGAGTTTCAAGTTTTTCAAAAACAGAATCTACCTAGTATTGGTGTTAGTAAACCATTGGCTGGACATGCAAGACATCTTTGCACAGTAGTACATACCTATGTAGTCTCAACCACTGAGGCCTGGAGCCTAGAAGTTCAAGGTAAGTCCATGTAAAATAGCAAGACCCCATCTCAAGACAAAACCAAAGTTTTGGGAAATGATCAGGTTTTTAAAGAAGTCTAATAATGGTTTCAAGAAAAGTAAACTTCTTGGAAATGACATCTTCCTTTGAAATTATACCCACTCACCCCTATTTAGACAACACTGTGTACCTTTATGTTGTGAATCATCCTCACATGGATTCCACTGTGGAGATATTTAAATTTGAAGAAAAACAACGTTCTCTCATCCACCTGAAAACTATAAGCCATGAACTTCTCAGGAGGTATGGAATTAAAGCCTTGTGTACTTCTTGTTACTCCACACCTCCACTGGGTGCATTGTTTGCTTTGGTTCAGCAGGCTTTTTTAAATCTTTATTTTTGCAGCAGGTTTTTTTCTCTGAAGATTTCTACAGCTTCCTGTGGTGGGACCTTAGCAGAAATTGCTGTGTTCAGTATTAAATGTCTCTATATTTTCCAACTTGTTGAAAGCCCTTTAATCCTCTAACGGTGCTCAATTAGATCCCCAGCTCTAATTTCAACCACTTTGCCACAGCAACTCAATACTGTGTTCTCCTGAAACACCCACTCCCTCTTCCTGTTGTCCAGGTAGGCTGTACTCTCTGAGCCTAACCCCCTGGGGCTTATAACCAGCCTCCAGATGACTTATCTCTTTGTACTCATTTTTCTAAAAGCAGAATTTAATTTTTAAAAAATCAAACAAACAAGCCAATCTGTGGGCACTTACAAAACTTACCTCTATTAAATGTTGACTATGTACCAAGTGCTATGTCAAAATACTTTAAGTGAATTTTCACATAGTATTTAGTAACAAACAAGAGTAAAGTGAGTCTCCTAAAAGTTGAGGGCCAGGTAGGTTGCCTGACTCAGTTTGTGATTGGTATAATCATCATGTAAGCCTGGATCCATCGGAACTCTAAGCTGAGATCTTAATTTGCAATGATCAACATTATTCTTACTAAATTTAGAAAACTGAAATTTTTAGTGGATACTCAATTTTAGGTCTTAAACAATAAAGGATTTTTCTTTTATGAAAAAGCTTATCACTACGTTCTGAGCCACAGTGGATCAGAACTTCACAGGATTTCTGAGGAATGGGAAGAGTTACCTAAATGGTATCTGAATTTCACAGTAAAATGAAGATTCTTCTCATTGATCAGGCTAACCTTATTGGTGGATTATGATGAGCATCTGACCTCACAGGAAGTGTCCTAGCAAACATCCCCCATGGGAAAACATTAGGAGGGTGTTTAGTCCTAGAAAACTTAAGTCAGAGATCAGCATCAAGTAAAGAAAAATAAATGTTCTGAGCTGAATTAGGTTCTCAAAACTATAAAATATTTCCCAAGTCATCCAAATTTTACTTTTCTAAAATTTTATATTAAAAAATGTATGTTTAAAGTTTTACCACACATACCTCAGAATATTACTTTACTTAGAAAATTATCCAGAGAGGTAATTAAAGATGAAGCCTTATTATATAGTACATATGATATCTTCTTAATCCAGTAAAAAGGCAGACAATACAGAAGAATAGCACACAATGATGGTTATAATACTGAAGTTATAGTGAGAGATCTCCAAGTCAGTGAAGGATACCCCAATCCAGAAAAAACAAAAAATAATTCTTTCCAAGAAACTCTAGAACATGGCTTTGCTAATGAACACCTTGATTCCATACTCTTACTATGTTATAATAAATTATACTGTTTTAATTTATACAGTTGATGGCAGTTTATTACGACCGACCCAGGAAACACATACATGGAGAAGCTGTAGAAATGCCTTGTCAAGTCAGATATTACCAAGTGCAGTTATGACACAGCTGGAAATCATGAGGTTACCCTGAAAGAGGCAAGATAAGCCTCATTTCACAGTGATCTGACCAAGATAAGAATTTATCCTGCAATCTCATCTCCTTTCAATTAAAGGTGCCCCAGGGGGACTTCTCACACTTACCTTGCCCACTTGAGCATGTACAGTGGTAGACAAGAGGCCGAGGCCTAGGGTAAGACACTGTGAAGTGTCACCTGTAGGAAAGCTGTCAGCCCCTGTCTCCCCAGAACTGATTGAATTTGCTTCCACTTGGCAGTGGAAAGAGGCAGGTGAGGCTGCAAGGCTCTGGGGAGGAGCCTGAGAGGGGCTCTGATACACACATTGAGCAACAAGCACTCAGGTCAAAATAGAGGGTCACAGAGGGAAACTAAGAGCATTTAACGCAGGGTACCAGGCGAGACTCTAATGTAACTTACTGTGCCACTGCTTCTTTTGGAAGAAGGGGCACTTAGGATGAGTCGGAAGTAGAAGTAGGCCAGTGACAGAGGACATTGCATGAAAACTGCAATATATTTTCTTTCCTGATTGAAATTTCTCTTTCCTAAAATTTTATTTGTTTAAAAGGAAACAAAAACACCTTGAGTTCATGGGCTGGCTTAGTGGATAAAGGTGCTTGAACCTGACAGCTGAGCTTGATCTCTGGGACATACAAGATGGAAGGAGAGAGTGGACACTAGCAAGCTATTCTTTATCTCTGCACATGCACTGCAGCAGATGTGCAGAGGAGCTCTCGAATACACACACATACACACACACACACATACACACAATGTAAAATACTCTTTTTCATCTTTTTTTTTAATTTTTCAAGTCACAGTTTTTTCCAAAATATACAGGTGTTTGTGACTCATTGGTTGTGTTATAACATTAAACATTATCATAAAACCAAGAACAAAAAGCCTGGATGTGACGCATGCCTTTAATGCCAATGTTCAGGAAGCAGAAGCAAGCATATCTCTGAGTTCAAGGCCAGCCTGGTCTATAGAATGTGTTCCAAGATATCCAAGGCTGTTACACAGAGAAACCCAAAAACAAAACAAAAAGAGAGAACAAAAAAAAAGCGTGTCACTGTTATCCTACCTCCTTAGAGAAAATATTAATGTCAAGATAGACTTTGGTAAGTTATTGTGACAGGAAAGAATGCCTAGGGGTCAAAGCTGTATGCTTTTCTTTTGTTTCCTCACCCAAGCTGCATATACTGATCAGGACCCAGTGTCATATTATCCACACTTTTTGTCCTAGGAAGACCAGAATAGTGCTTGTTACATTGGATCACTCTTCTCCAAGTTTTTCATTAAGAAGCCATACACAGGGCCTAGGAAAATGATTCAGTCAGTAAAATGCTTATCTTAAAAGCATGAGGACTAGAGTTTGATTATCAGAATGAATATTTTTTAAAAAATGACTACACATGGTAGCATGTGTTTATAATCCCAGTGTTGGTGAGGCAGAGACAAGTTGATCCCTGGGCTTACTGGTCAACCAGCCTACCCTATTTGGAAAATTCCAGGCAAACAAGAAAGAACAAAAATCAAAATAGATGGGACTTGAGGAAGAAAACCTGAAGTTAGCTTCTGTAAAGGCAATCAAATACACACACACACACACACACACACACACACACACACACAAGAAGTCAGATACCTACCTTTTTCTCTTCAGTTATAACAAGTCACATGACAGAGTTTGACTTTGAGAATTAAGTCTAACTCTAGAGGAAAAACAAAGATACTAGATCTGTCACTGAAAACCATCATCAACAAGTCTAGAGTTTGTTAGCATACATATTCATTTTTCACATAAAATCATTAATAGCCAAAAGAAAACATGTGAAAGTAAAGTCAGAACATTTTATGGGATGCATTAATACATCTTAATTCAAGTCTATCATTTAAAACTGGTGATCATGGTAAACTAGAAAAAATTAGTGGCTTTGTCAATTATCAAGATATTCAAATATCTTATGAATTCCTCTCCCTTTTATTTCTAGTGTGAATGACATTGTGGTTCTTGGACCAGAGCAGTTCTATGCTACAAGAGACCACTACTTTACCAGCTACGTCTTGGTACTTCTGGAGATGATCTTGGACTTTCAATGGACTTACGTTCTTTTCTACAGCCCAAAAGAGGTCAAAGTAGTGGCTGAAGGATTTAGTTCTGCCAATGGAATCACAGCCTCACTAGACCAGAAGTATGTGCTTTTGGAATGGTTCTGCCCTTCATTCTTGACACTTTAAAGAGCTCCTTGCCTCAAAATCTCCCTTAGGTTCAAACAGTGAGTATAGGAGAGGAGTACTCAGGTATGACCAGAGTTCATAAGAAATATGTGATCCTAAGAACTATTTGTTCTCTTGAATTTCAAGTCCCCTCCAGAAAAAAAGAGAGACAGACACTCAATGCTTTTTGTTCCAAATTATTATGTAAATAAACATACTCTTTTCCAACATTCTTTTAAAAAGCAGGATGACTATGCAATATTTCTGCCCCTTATAAGTCCAGAAAATATTTAACCAGATATATAAGACATATTAACTAAAAGCTCTTATTAGAGAGATAAGCCTACCTTAGACATGTGATGATATAATTGACAGATATAATAATAATTCCATGACTGTTTTTGAGAAGCATAAAAATATTGTTAGATAATCTTTTTTTATACTGTGAAGATATGTCTTTGCCAAGGTGCATTCTGATTGGTTTAGTAAAGAGCTGAATGGCCAATAGTTAGGCAGGAGAAGATAGGTGGGATTTCCCAGGAGAGAGAGGAGGAGGAATCCAGATGTGGATTCCACCAGCAGACTTGGAGCAAGTCAGACATGCCATACTAAGGAGAGGTAACAGAGCCATGTGGCAGAACAAATATTAATAATACAGGTTAGTTAAGTTATAAGAGCTATTTGGAAACAAACATAAGCTAATGGCCAAGATTTCATTATTATTAATAAATTCCAATATTGTTATTTGAGAGCTAGCCATCCAAAGATAGTACAATAAGAAAGTTTGATACATGAAATTTTACAAAAGAACATTCTGGGCAAATGTTTAAGACTTAAAAACTTTTAAAACAGAGATATACTATGAATAACATTTCCATTTGCAATCATGAGTGGAGATGATTCTTGTAGAAAATGTGTTTAGGCTAAATGTAGTGGTGCACATCTTCAATGCCAGAACTAGGGAGGCAGACGCAGGAGGATATCTATAGTTTTGAGGCTAGCTTGGTCTACATAGTCAGTTCCAGAACATCCAAAGCTAAATAGTAGGACCTTTTCTCAAAAAGAAAAAAAAATGACAACAAAAAAAGAAAATGCCTCTAAGCATACTTCCTGTTTTGAAATCACAGTTTTGTTAAGCTTCCTGGACACGCCAGAGTTTTTTTAAGTTCTAAGTTTGGAAGTGTGGACTCTTTAGTCTTGGAAAGATGTTCTTACCTCATTCAGTTGAAAAAAAAAATGTAACTCCTAAGTAATAAGACTGAACATATATGTCATCTACAACACTTTTTTCCACTTTATGAACTCATTTCACATTAAAAGCCAATAGAACATTTCTCTAACATTAAAAGAACTACCCTGTTATCTACTTTTGTAGTGTTGTAGAAAGATCTCATAGTGATACTTCAAACCAACGTGAATTTTTATATTTGTTCTCCAGAAAGAAAAGAGTATCATATTTCAGTATCACTTGATTAAACATAAGCATTACTTACTTTACAGGTATATCTATGTAGCCGATATAACAGCTAAGAATATTCACATAATGAAAAAACATGATAATTGGGATTTAACTCAAGTGAAGGTAAGAGTTCCTCTGCCAACTCACACAGCACGGCCCCATACATAAGTCTCATACTTGAACCAGGAATGTTCTTAATGGCTATTTATCCTTTTATAGTGCAACCACAAATACAAGAGTCCAGTACCAGGAAGAATGAGTAGGAGGGAGGGAGGGAGGACAAAGAACATTGAGATAATGTCAACTACTTTCTCTTTGTTGAAGGTCATCCACCTGGGCACCTTAGTGGATAACTTGACTGTTGACCCTGCCACAGGAGATATTTTGGCAGGATGCCATCCTAACCCTATGAAACTATTGATCTACAACCCTGAGGACCCACCAGGCTCAGAAGTAAGTGCTGATACTTGAGCTCATAGGCAAGTTTGTAAGAGTGAAAATTTTCTGAGGTGATGTTGAAGGGTTTTATGTGGGTCACATTTATATTCCAGAACTAAACAAAACATTTATATAAAAAGTAGAGATATTTGCAGTTTAAAGACATGGGGTTCCTTGTAATATGAGGTTTTTGGACCCATCCAGCCAGAGGTCCAAACTCACAGACCTGCAGTTCCAGACCGCCTAGCCTCATGGTCTGGATCTGCCCGCTGCTGCTTAGCCCTCCCCCCAAAAAAATGACTCAGACACATATATTAATTTCATTCTGGTTGGTCTATGGCTCAAGCATATTTCTAGCTAGTTTTTTCATCTTAATTCAACCTATTTCCACTAATTTGTCCTGCCACGTGGCCTGTGGCTTACCTATTTTGTTCCATCTTGCATCATGGGCAGCTGGATCATGTCTCTCTTGACTCTATCCTCCTTCCCCTATCTATGCTCTGATTTCCTGTCTACTTCTACAGTGCCTGCCATGGCCAAAACAGTCCCTTTATTTCACAGCATACAGAAAGACATTCTCACATCAGTTCCTAAATTTTTTTTAAGCCACTAGGGGCTTATGTCATATCAATGTCAGGCAGCAGGACCTAACTTGCTTTCTAAAGGGCTTTCTTTGCTATTGAGGGTAATGAGGAAAGACAAGCTTGGAAATTTACACAGAGAAAGCCCTACTGTGCTTCCAATGGAAGGCAGGCTCTGAGAGGCTGCTGCGGAGGGGCAGAGGGAAAAATACATAGAAGCATCTCTGTTCACACCACTGATCACATCACCTGCACCAAGGCATTAAGTGACTGGAGACCCAAAAGTAGGTGGATTTTCTTCTCAGATTCTAATAGATATAATAGTGTTCAAGAGCATTTTTCTTTTAAAGATTTTTTTAAAATTTAAAAGTATATCTTCTAAAGTGAAAACCATTGAATTATCTATAGCATTTTATCCAATTGCATAAGAAGCTGCATTTGCTAGAACATTTAGTTTGATAATAATAATAATTCATAATAATAAATTTTAAAATTCTATTGAATTTAACTACAACTGCAAATATTGGAAAAGACTTGTTTACTAACATTTACATTTTGCCAGATATTGTTTCAATGCTTGGGCTATATCATAAAACAAAAAACTCATGGGTTGATGAGATGGTAAAAAGTACTTGCCATGCAAGACAGATGACCTGAGTTTGATCCTGAGTCCCGCCCGGCATGGAAAGAGAGAACCAATTGCTGGAAACTGTTCTCTGACCTAGGAGTGATGTGGCATGTGTGTGCCTGTATTTGTATGCCCATCTAATCACACAAACACAGATGCTTACTACAAAAATGAGCAATAAAATCAAGCTTTAAACATACATAAAACACCCATACAAGGTCCTTATTATTAGGGGACAGAAGGACAGTTGTTAAATAAACGTATAAGTTTATGAACATATTTATAAAAGAAATATGTGAGTTACACAAGTGGTAAGATGTGTAGGATAAAACAGCAGAGTTAGGTAGAAGGGTAAGATGGCTGTGCAAAGGTGTGGACAGGTTCTGGCCTGAAGACCGAGAAGAGAATACAAGGTGTGACATAAGAAAAGGTGTGACATGTTTGGGAAGTTGAAAAAATGAGACTCAATTCTTAGTTTGTTCATTGACCTAAGAGTGGTCATGTCTGCTGAAGAGTATGGCTGGTTTATAATTAGTTTTATTTGAAATTGACACATCTGAAACGAAATCTTTAAGAGAAAATCAATAAATATTTTAAGGCAATCATATTGCTGACGTTATATGAGTACAGTTTCCCAGTAATGCCTAAAAGACATTACAAATAAGAACCATGAAATGACAGCAGCAGTTGACATGCCATGTGTACAGGGAAAATGTCACAGTCCCAAACAGTCAGTCCTAAACACATTGTACATGAGCACTCAGCAGGGTGTGTGTGTGTATGTGTGTGTGTGTGTGTGTGTGTGTGTTTATGTGTGTTCTTTAATAATAATAATTAAAGAAGAGATCATGGATTTGAAAGGGGGATATGAGAAGAACTGGGTTGCAGAGAGTGAGGGTAAAAATTATGTAAATATTGTATTCTTATGGGAAGTTCTCAAAAAATTAGATAAAAATTTACTAATAAATTTCAGAAAAGCAGATCAACTTTTGATCTGCAATTATATGGTGAAAACGGGTAGTGAATTCAAGCATTCAATCACACACTTGCTGTCTATGCACCAGCCTTTTTATATCACTGATGCCTATTCTACGGAGTGATCTAAAACATGACATATGTCTATGTGGTTTCATTATTAATTTTTCACATTTATATAAAATAAATAAATAACACATCAAGTATGAAAGTGATAGATTTCTCCTTTAACCATTAATTTTTTAAAAAATTCAAGGCAACCCAATTAAATGCCTTTGGATAGATATAGCTGTTATCTTACATACTGAAGAAATTCTGGATTCTGTCTTGCAGTAATTTAAATAAGAACTAAATTGTTCATCTAGAGCATAAAATTCTTGCAGCTAACTTCTGTGTTTCTACAATGAGAAACGTCTCAGGTTGACAGAACTATTCCTTGGACTTTGAGATTTATTCAGTCAACATATTCTGACTTTGTCCTAGATTCTTTTAATATATATAATCGTTACCTACCATTATTTAGATATTCACCCTGCTCCCTTCCTAGAGACAGAGCTTCCCTACACCCAGCCACAAAATCTGCTTTAAATGTGTCCTAGTTATGGTTACTGTTACAGTTTGGTCACAAGACCAAAGTGACTGGGTAGGAAAGGCTGTATTTGGCTTACAGTCCTTATCACTGTTCATCATGAAAGGAATCAGGATGGACTCGAACAGGGCAGAAATCAGGAGGCAGAAGCTAATGCAGAAGCCACTGAGGGTGTTGCTTACTGGCTTGCTCAGCATGCCTGCTCATCCTTCATTCTTATAGGAACCAGGATCACCTGTCTAGGGATGGCACCACTCACAATGGACTGGGACCTCCCCCATCAGTCAGTGATTTAAAAAAAAAAATGTCCTATAGTCTGATCTTAGGAGGCATTTTCTCAATTGAGGTTCCTTCCTTTCAGATAATTCTAGCATGTGTCAAGTTGACATAAAACTAGCCAGCACAAAGGGACTGCAAATAACACAGTGAAGTAATTGAAAACTTATTGCAGATCTGTTTCCCTGTTTTCAAGTTTGAACACCTGTTGGTTCTAGATAAGCCTTATCTATCCACAGTTACTGACCCCTCTCTCTACTTAGAAGTCTTGTGCTTGGGGCTGAGATTCAAGCTCCATTATTTTCATGTAGCAAACTTGAAACAAAGTTGTTGAAGCTTGGAATGAAAACACAATGAAAAGAAACAAAAAGCAATCTGAAGCTTCATCCTATTGCAAGAGATCAATAAAGGAGACCTTTGCTTCCTGACTCCTCATTTTCCTTTGATTCCTGTCTTTGTCATGCCCCACCCTCATACTGCCCAGTGAATTTCAACCTTGGTACTTGGAAACCTGAGAGTTTGTGTGTTTACTGATTAACAGACCTGGGTGTGCTAAACCAGAGGATCAATAACGACCCTAGGCAGTGGTGCCTCCAAGTGCCAGCACTTTCTATTAGCTGCTTCAGGGATGTGGGACCTTGTGTTGACTAGCAGTTAGGCTAGTTGACTGGGTTTCCTTTAGTCATCTTGTCTGGAGATTATGTCCTTGTGCTACGGGCTCAGTCAAGGACACATTCACAGAGAATTATTGCCAACTCAGAAGTGTGGTGGTATATTTAATAAAATTAGTCTGGGATATCAGAGAGAGGGAATACATCCTAGCCAATTCTCACCCAGCCAACTTCTCAGGCCAAATAGGGTATGTCCTGTCTTCAAAGGTGCTCAGCTTCACTGGTCTTGAAGACAGAATGACTGAATTTCTGTCTTCTCCTGCCTTATATTTCTTTCCCTGATCAGCTATTTTACTTTCTGGTTCAAATCTCCTGGAGTTAGGATTAAAAATGTGAGCTACCACTGCCTGGCTATTAGGCCTTAAACTCACAGAGATCCACACAGATCTCTGTCTCTCAAGTGATAGGATTAAAGGTGTGAATTACCACTCTGTGATCTTCATGGCTTGGTTGTGGATGATTCTTTCCTCTAATATTCCAGACTAATTTTATGAAATGTTCAATATATCATCACACAGAAGTTTGTGTTCATGGGACCCAAGTTTCTTCTCACAAGATGCCAAATCATCAAACTGCTGAAGGTCTCTGGAGGAATTCAACTCATGTCAACGGCTAGTCCATTTTAATAAAGAGACGTTGATGGGTCATTAGTACCTTTGTTAGGAGAAAACTTAATTGAGATATATACATCAGACTTTCAGCTTATTGGTTACTGAAAGCATACATTTGTTCCAGAATTCTTGGGAAGGGAACTATCTCTATATAACTTTTCTTGGATACTAATGAGTAATTTTTTCTTGACAGGTACTTCGAATCCAGAATGCTTTATCAGATAAGCCGAGGGTGAGCACAGTCTATGCCAACAATGGCTCTGTGCTTCAGGCCAGCTCCGTGGCTTCTGTGTATCATGAGAAAATTCTCATAGGCACCGTGTTTCACAAAGCTCTGTATTGTGAACTCTAGATTGTTCTCAAAATCACCATAATTTTTATATTTGTTAAAGTAAAATTATAACTGTATGCTAAATGGAACTATAATTGTTTGCAATTGCCAGGGAACTGTAGATGGCTTTTCTTATGGAGAAAAGAAAAGAAGTACAGAAACTTCTATCTATGAAATCGAGTCAAGGTAGCATCGCACCAACCAGAAACCCACATGCACTGCTTTGTCAAGCATCCCCACTATCCTGTATATCGTGGAATGTACAGGCTGTGACAACTGAGAGCTCCTGCTTACTTACGTTCATTTCTCTTGGTAGCTGTTTAGCAAAATTACCTCCCACAACAGTGATATCCTGTCTGTTGCAGTGCAGACTAGTGGGGGAAAAAGCTAATATTTAACTGCTTACAAGTCTTAATCTCTTGTCTCTCTTGTGTGGGACATCATCTTCCAATCAAGAATCCCAACCTATAGCTCTCCTGCTACCCCAAAGCCTAACTTGGACTTGGTTTGGCCCCAAAATATAGTCATACAGAGAATGGGATTCTGGAAATTTGACATAGACAAGCCTTGTCAGCTAGATTAGTGCTGGCAAGCTATGCTGATGTGTTTGTTTGAATAAGAGTATTTATTCTAATATTTCCAGTGTGAATATCACTAATCTGCTTGGCTCTAAATGTAAGATGGGCCATGAGATAGCCATCTTCAGCTTTCTCTTCTAGATAAGTCAATAGACATTTAATAAGCACTCCAGATGATTGGTACCAATAAATCTAAAATGATTAAAATTATTATGACCAAACAGCACATGCTAAGGATAAATCTAAGCTTAATCTGATGAAAATAAATAAAAATTACTTTTTTGGTTAAAAACAAACAACAACAACAAAACTCGCACAATGACAACTTTTGTCAAATTGTTGATGAACATCAATGTGGTGACATTGTATATATTTAATAAAACCAATCTGGCATATCAGAGAACAGATCCACCCACAGTCTATCCAGAAGGATCAGAGAGTGGTAACTCATGCCTTTAATCCCAGCATGGGAGAATACTAGGAGTGGTGACCTAGCCTTTAATCCCATAAATCCAGAGACAGAGATCTTTCTGTGTTTCTGTGAGTTCAAGTCCTAACTCCCAAATACTAGTAGCTCACACCTTTAATCTTAACCTGGATGTGAAACAACTGGGCAAAGAAGGTATTTAAGGCAGGCTGTAGGAAGACATAGGATTCTTCTGCAGAAGTGAGAAAGGCTGAGGAAGCTGGAAGATAGCTTTTACCTTGAGAAGTTTGTTGGGAGAGACCTGACTGTGATCCGTTTCCTCTCTCTGATATTCTAGACTGGTTTTGTTAAATATATAATATGTCACCACACATCAATGCATCCATGTCCCCTAGTGCAATTAGAGGTTGATTACCACCAGTACCCTGTAGTAGCATGATTTTGGGTTGTAAGAAAAGAAGACTCTGAGCCAAATGGGGAAGGATGAAATATCAGAGAGAGAAAGCACCACATTCAGTTCTCACCAAACTGTCTTGCAACTTTCTCAGCCTCACTCTGGTCTCTTCTGCCTGTCACTCCTGTCAGTCTGCTTCTCCTATTGCCTGGTTTCTAAGAGCCCTTATATACCCTATCCCATCCAGGTTAGGATTAAAGGCATGAAGCCTTGAGCTCACAGAAACAGAAGAAGTTCTGTCTCTGGAGTTATGGGATAAAGGATATTGGTTACCACCCAGGGCTCTTACTGTGCTGAGATTAAAGGTGTGTGGGATTGACTCAACTGTTTATCCTTATATGCAAGGATCAAGGATTTCCTGAGCTGTTTGCCTAGGATTTGACTGTGTGGTCTCTCTGATATCCCAGGATGTATTAAATATTTAACATATATCCACAGCACCCCTCCCATACAGTATCTCTTCTAGTGATGGGGAAGAATTAATAAAACCTCTTTATATTCTGAAGAATATGCCTTAGCTAGAAGTTTTGTAAACAGTTTTATACCAGGATAAAATGGTATTCTTTTAACCTTTGTAATCATTTCTTATTTAGACATTAAGATTTTATAACTTTTATTGTTTCAAGGAAGGAATGGTCCCGCTGAATATTACAGGTAGCTGTCATAATTTAAGTTTTAAAACATAGCTATATATTGTGGGGAGTTAGCTTAGTTGTTACAGTTTTTGTCTTACAAACATGAGTGTGGTGCTATATTGCATATTTAATAAAAATAGTCTAAAATATCAAAGGAGGCAAAGATCTGTGTGGATCTCTGTTAGTTCAAGGCCTAACAGAGCCAAGCAGTGGTGGTGCATACCTTTGGTTGTATCACTAGAGAAGTTTAACCAGGAAGTGAGATAGTTGGGGAGCTGGGGGGCAATAAGGCTGGAGGAGGCAGGACTTCTTCCGGGGCCAGCCACTTCCTTTTTCAGCTGAGGATAGAGAGGCTTGGAGTCTGAGGATTTGTGGAGACAGGCCTGAGGAGTTGGCTGGGTGAGAATTGGCTGTGGTTTGTTCTCTGGCTCTCTAGTATTTCAGTTTTCCCCAATATCTGGCTCTGGGTTTTATTATAATACCAGATAGAATTTGTGCAATACATGAGGAATTGAATTTGATACCCAATGCCCACATTTTTTTTAAAGGCAAGGTGTGGTGTTGTGTACTTGTAATTACAACACTGAGAAAATAGATTTATAGGGCTTTCTGGCTGGCAGTCTAACCTATTTGATGTACTTCAGGTCAGTGAGAAACCCTGTCTCATACAACAAAAGAAATAAGATGTGGGTGATGCATATAGAGCAACACCAGAAGTTGTTTTCTAGACTTTACACATGTACACAAGCATGCACATCTTTATGCATACACAAAATGGAGTTATCAAAAAGATTCAGGATAGAAATAAAAATTAAGGCCATGCATACTTATAATTTGGTCCATTTGGAAGAATATGACTTTTTTAAAAATCTCTGACCCTCACATCTTCTAGATTACTTAAGATTTGACTATTAAGGCTTTACTGAACAAAAGAAACATAAGTTAAAACCTAAGACTCCAAAGAACTGAATATCCAGAATTAATAAAACCTCTTTATATTCTGAAGAATATGCCTTAGCTAGAAGTTTTGTAAATAGTTTTATACCAGGATAAAATGATATTCTTTTAACCTTTGTAATCATTAGGTTAGGCTAAGGTCAAAGTAAATATAAATTATCCCCACATTCTACTCCTAGAAGCCTAAAAGGAAAGTTGCTATAGCACTGAGAAAAACAGAAGGAAGACACTGGATGTTGGTGAGAAATGATAACCACGTGCCTCCATCATTCAAGTTCAAGCTCAGATTCCAATTGAATAGTCAAAACAGACCTTAAGCTCTGAGAAGTTGAGAGGAAAATGGTAGTTACCAGAGACCAAGAGAGAAGGTGATATCTGGGAATGGGTACTAAGTTCCAATTAGAGTGAAGGAGTTTACAGGTGTTTTTTTTTTTACCACAAAAGATTACTATAGATAACAAATTACTATAGATAAAAAAAATCTAGGAGAAAGAATCTTGAATGTTTTCACCATCTAAATTGGCAAAAGTTTGAGGAGACATATTTTTACCCTGACTTAAATATTATACAAAGTATAATGCTTCAGAGTATCACCCAGGAAAGCAGCATATGTACATTCTAAATTTTTATATAGCAGCAAAAATATCAAGCTATGAGCTTGTTTATGCCATGTTAGTGAACTATTATTTACCTGGTAGAAACAAATACAGGTCCTCTTGTGACTTTATGCTTTGTTACGAAAACCCTAAAGTTTTCCTAAGGCAAATGATTAGGTTTTCATGAAAAATAAAGGGTACATAAATAAAAACAGTAGAAACATAAATAAAAACAGTAGAAACAAATTACAGCATAAATAGCCTTACAAAGACCTTATACATACTGGAATAATAATGTATAGAATTGCCAACCATACTTAAAATGTTAAAGAAAGAAAAGACAAGCTTAAACTCAGTGAACAGTTAACTAAAAAAAAAACTAATCTAATGGACTTGGAAAATACACACTTGGACTGGATAAAATAAAACTGAAAAAAATTAGATCTTAACAATAAATAAAAAAATCTAAGAACATTGCAATATGAGGCATACATTTTTCACTATCTACATTCAAAGCACCCAAGAGGTCTTTCTTTACTGGACAGTCTGGTAAGAGTGATTTCTAAGACACTGACAACCCAGGGTCTTGGATAGTCACTCAACGTACCTCCTAAAATCAAACAATGTGTTACCTGCTGAGGTTATGCTGGTTGCAAGAAAGTAGAAGGTCAAAAGATGCTCAGATAATGCAACGGATGATTGTGTGAATCATATAGTAGGTTTTTAGAGAACAATCTAGACTCATCTTCAAAGTTTATATATCGGTTTTTAGAAAACATGTGTTATATGAAGTACCAAGAGCAAAAGACCAAAGGGAAAGGGAAGAGGTGAGGAAAAGGGGAGGGAGGGGAGGAAATGGATAAATTTAACTAGAGATGATATGGAGCTGGATGGGAAGAGTAAAATGAGAGGTAGCCCAAGAGAGAGTGCATGCAACATAAGTGATCTACTTCATGAGAAATGCAGAGACTGACCACTAAATGTGACATGGTGGCTAAAGTAAGCTGATTTAGCTTGGGATTGGAATCAGAAGAAAAGGGTGGAAAAAAAGCATTTAGGAAAAAATAATTGAAACTATCATATTGTAAATTAGAAATACAACCATATCTTGATAAAACTGCAAAATATCAAATCCAAAGACTCTATAGAGACTCAAGGTGAAGGGAGCTGCATTGTCACTAATCAAAATAAACTTAGAAGAGGGAGTACTACCATGGACTAAAGGGGACCCTCAGAAGACACAATGACTCTATAGCTTTTTGGGGTTTTGTTTTGTTTTGTTTTGTTTTTAACAGATTTACCTTTCATTTTTATTTCTGTGTCTGTGTAAGCCTAGTATGTGTGGAGGTAGTTTCCGAGTCCAGCAGAAGGTATCAACTCCCTTGGAACTGGAGTTGCAAGTAACTGTGGACAGACCGGTGTGGGTGCTGGGAACAGAACTTGAGTCCTCTACAAGAGCAGTATACATGCTTAACCACTGAGTTGTTTCTCCAGCTTCTGACAGTGACTTGAAATCACTAGCTGCTCTTCTACAAGACCTGGGTTCAATTCCCAGTACCCACATAGCAGCTCACAACTGTCTGTAGTTCCAGTTCCAGGGGATCCTACACCCTCACACAGATATATACAGACAAGCAAAACACCAGTACATACAAAATAAAAATAAAATATTTGAAAAATTTAAAAAGAAAACTAAATGGTCACCTTGTTTCTAGTAGAATCTTTAAATAAAAGGAGACTCACAAAACTATAGGACTGAAAATGAACTATCATAATAGAGCACTGATTTTCACTGTATTTATTAGTTATCAGTACAAACATAAATTTATATATATATGTATATATATATGAAGAAAAAATATAAACTTTATCCAGTGGAGTTAATATAATTCAAACTTGTACCATACAATTAGGAGTACTTTTTTTTTTTTACTCACAAAGAGCATATGCAAATATTGGGCTGGTAACAAAAAAAAACTATCTGTGTTGATTTTCTAATGAGAAATCAAAAGAATTTGGCTCAATTTTCTAAAAATTCTATATATTTACCTTATTTTAAAATTAAGTAATATTTGCAAATGAGCCAAAGAAGTTTTAGAAGATGATTGGAAATGACTATAGAATGCGATTTGATGCCTGCCATCATTACGTGGAGGACCCAAGAATCCTAACCTCCTGGTGTTCACACCCTTGCATAGTCCCCTTCTCTACCAAAGATGGGTGACCTATGTAACTGATAGAATGTTCCAGAAATGATGTACAGTGATTTTGAAAGACAACACAGAAAACCTCGGCCATTTCTGCTTGCTCATAAGAACTGCACAGCTCACAAGTTTAATTATTTTAAGAAGCTATGTTCTGGATTAACTGGTTAATAATCCATTGTACAACTAATGAGACAGGAAGTCAACATTTAATGGAAAAATTCACCAGTAGCTATATGTTCATTGTTTAAGAAGATTAAAAATAGCCAAAACAAAAAATAATACACACTTAATAAGACAAACAAGAAAAAAATCTCAAATTTATAATGCCAGAAGTGAAAAATAGAATGTGTAAATATCCTGTGAACCAGAGATACAGAAAAATTTATTTTATACCAAGAAACTTGAAAATGTTATGAAATAAAAATAACTGAAAACTATAACTTTATCACTGTTTAATCTGTTATTATAAGATATAAAATAAAAAAAATCAGTGCCCAAAAATGTACATCTAATCTTTTATTTAAGAGTCCTCAGGGAACCACATCTTTTAAGAAGTGCATTTCTATTTATTTATTACACATTTGTCAGAAGACAGCTTGCTGGTTCTCTTCTGCCATGTGAGTCCCACAAGTTGAAGCTGAATCAGGTTGCCAGGTTTGGTGGCATGGCCCCTTACCTGCTGCGACATCCATCATTCAGACTCCCAGATGCTCTTCTTGAGCACCAGAGACCCTACTTGTTAATCTCCAAAGAGAAGAGAAGCCACACTAAAGGGCTACTGAGGGAAAGAAAGCCTTAAGAGATGTTTGTCTTATTGTGAGATAAGGTCTCAGGTTGCCCAGACTGATTTTGAACTCTTCATATGGTCATGGATGATCATGAACTTCTTATCCTCCTGTCCTTATTGCCTAAGTGTTACAACTGTAGGTGTGCATCACCAAGACCGTGAGTGCTAGAGATTGAATGCCCTATGTAAGCATTCAGCAACCTCAGCTACACACAGTCACCTTGACGGAAATTCCTTAAGAGGGCACTTGATATAAGGGACTCTTACAGGAAACAAAAGTTATAGTTCTTCAGAGTGAGCAGCGGGCTGGGTTAAGTAAGGTGGTGAGAGGCCAGGAATTCTTTCCTCCCCTAGGTTTGGCAAGCATATTTGCAGAAACAGCTACTTAAAAATATTTAGCCAACATGGGACCACTCAACAAAAAGACAGTCTAATCTGAGGGAGCTTCACTATGCAGTACAGGCTGGCCTTGAACTCTTGGATCTTCTTACTTTATCCTCATTAGTTTAGGAATTACAGGCATGCACCATCACACACAACTTGGATTTTACTCTTCTTTCACTCTCCCAACTAGAAGTCAGAAGATAGGAACCTTCGATGAGGACAAGCTGACACAGGTCAGCAGGGAGTCCATGACAGAGTAACTGTAGCAGGGCATGATTTTCTTCGTGTAGCTGCTCCAACCCATGGGTGACTGCAGTTATCTGCATTATGGCAGCCAGGTATCGCTATGTGTGGTCCACATTTAAATTCTATCTTAAATGGTCCTTGTTTAAATTGTATCTCCTTGGAGACTGAATGAAGGAGGGGGGAAGAAGGAAGAGCTTTGCTCTTACAGTTCACAGGGCTGTGTCCTTGGTTTTCCCCCTGGGGGTAGTGGGAAGGGTATAGGCTGTCAGAACATTACTTGCTGCTATTGAGATATTGAATCAAATTTCTATTTTGGATATGTTCTCTAGGGTTTTTTTTCCTTAACCACTTTATTTTATTGTTTTATTTTATAGTACTGAGGATTGAACCCAGAGCCTTGCTCCTGCAAGGCAAATACTCTACCCCTGAGCTACAACTACAGCCCAACTTTTTCTCCTAAGATCACCAGATCTTACCTCAGTCCATAGCTTTCTCCAAGTTTCCTGACAAAAACTTCAAGCAATAGCCAGCCTGAAAAATGTTCTGATCATTCTCTGTAGAATTGATCAGCCTTTCACATCACTGCAGGAGACATTAGTACTGACTGTTTCGTGATGACGTAACAAGGATTCACAGTTTCACAACCATGACACATCAGCTCCTCCAACTGTCCTTTAAACTGGTGTTTAAAGTTTTATAGAATCCCACTTCTTGGTTCAAATTCCTATATGTTTAAGCTAATCTTAAGTGGTTTAAACAGACTTCCTTAAATATAGAGGCTTACAGAATACAGACATTGCTGGATGATCATGGTGTTTTGGATTCAGACATTGCTGAAAGATCATGGTGTTTTAAACAAAGGGAGACCAGTGAGGTGTGTTTTCTAGGCTTGATCCCCAGTTCAGTCCAGTATTAATTGTGTGACTTTGGCCTCTGAGCTTCAGATTTCTGTAAATTCAGTTAATATAGTGGTTATCATTTACCATTAACATTAGTAACTGCCATTTAATAAACCTAATATTGAGGGTGTAATAGTAGCAGCAGTCTATAGTTGGTAGAAGGGTTAAAAATATTAACATATATGAATATATATATGAATGAAAAAACAGTGCTGTGAATATTATATGACACTGATCAGTCTTAAGCAGCATAGAGGTTTCAGGGCCAGCTTTGGATAAAACCATGCTTCAAAGTAAAATAAAGAAAAAAAAACTAAAAAGGCTGAGAATATAGCTAAGTGGCAGGGTGCTTGAGTGGCGTACACACAGTCACACAGTTGTGTGTGGTTGTGGTTCAAACCTAAGCATTATGGTGGTTGTGGTTCAACCTCAACATTATGAAGGAAACAGATTTTAAAGATCCCAGATGACTGTCTCAACTCCTTAGGAAAAGTTTGGTCTTCATGTCTTCATGGACTAAGAGCTTCCATTCAGGTAGCCTGTGGGGCAATGCTATTATCTTTGAGATCAAAACCCCTGGTAGTGGTGGGCCATGCCTTTGATCCTGGCACTCAGAGGCAGGGCCAAGCAGATTCTTTGTACTTTGAGGCTAGCCTCTTCTACAAAGTGAGTTCTAGGACAGCCAGGGCTACATAGAGAAACCTGAAGATTCCATAGCTTCAGAACGGGCGTTCTAAAGGTAGAGAGCCTTGTTGAGACATGCAGACTTGGAATTTGGTAAATTTTGATGTGTGATAGTGTTTATTTGCAAGTTCTTAAAATACTTTTTGTGGATTTCACATCATGCATCCCTCACTCATTCCCTTCCCCCTCTCTTCATATCCCCCCCCAAGAAAAAATAAGATAAAGGAAAAAAATCTCATTATGTCATGGAAGCTTCAGTGTGTCACAGTGAGGCACCCTTTAGTCCATGAATCTTTACTTGCAACTGTTCATTGCAATGAGTCATTGGTCTGGTTCAAGGCCTCTGGCTTCTGTTACACTATCAACATTGGGTCCTCACTGAGACTCCTTGCATGTTGAGTTGTTGCCCTGTGTTACAAAGATCCTGCAGCTTTGGATCTGCAGGACTGGCTCCTTTACATGCCCAGCAATTCACCACGAGGGTGAGCTCTCCAGCACTGCCCCCTATAGCTTACCCCAATGGAGCAGGCAGCAAGGGGTGGGGCCAATCCTCCCACTTTCATGCCCTGGGGCATCTCACTCACACCCACATTATTCTGGCCAGTGGTACTGAGTTGCCCAGATGAATTGGAAGGCCCATTCTCTGTAGCCAGTGAAGGGTAGGGCCAGTTCTCTTGCTCTTATGACCCTGAGGCCAGCTCTCCTACCTGCCACAGGCAGTGAGGGGTGAGAGGGCATCTGGCACTCACCCACACTACTGCATGACAAATGAGTAGTGGGACCAACATTCCCATGCTCATACCCTCAGGGTCAGGTCTCCCTTACTTACGACTGCTAATAAGGTTAGTTCTACTGCCCAGCTGAGGTATTTGCAAATTTGTTTGTTTTTTTAAATAATAAAGTTTTAGTAAAAAAAGAGTTTGGAAATTTTTGTATAACTTCTATAATCACTAAGAAAATTGAATTTAAGAAGTTGACATGAAACAAAACTAAAGTCTAAACACAGCTGTGCCCATGAAGCTGTAGATAAAGAAATACAATGATTAGAATACAATACAGCACTGTACAGTCATCACAGAGCCATACTTACTAATGTAGGTATGGTTTACATATTAAGAATCCCCATGCTTCTTCAATGCAACTGGTGAACAGCCATAGAACACCATAGACCCCAGGAAGGAAAACCTGGATGCAGTGTGAATGGACTAATGTACAGATCCCTATCAATTCCATGACAGAAAAACACAAAACAAAGAAACAAACAAAACCAAAAATAATGAGATAAAATACATGAAAACAAAGGCACATTGTGGGTCTTTATTTCAAAAAGAGGCAAAATTGAACAATATTGTTTGGGGATGCATGCCCAGGTGGTTAAAGCAAACAGAATAGAAAGGTAGTGGTCATCTTAAGTATCTAGGTACTGGGTGCTTCTAGGGGACTGCGACAATAGAAAATACAGGGAAGTGTTATGGGATGCTAGTACCCCCTCTCTTCCCAAGGCAAGAGATTAGATGAATGCCTGAATAAGAAAGATTCGAACACTGACAAGAACAAGTGAACATTAATAAGTAGAATATTAGGAACCCTTGACAATAACAAAGTGGAGCTATTAACCCAAAGGAATAGCAGGTGGATGGTGTGAAGAAGCAATTTACAGAAAAGAGAAAAATGAAGCACATGAAATATGTTCTGAACCCTTAGTAATCAGAAAAGTGCCAATTACACAAGCTCTTTTAAATTACTTTATACCTACCAGGCCAGCAAACATTAAAAGGCTGGTATTACCAAAGCTGATGGGGACATGGGGATACAGGCAACCTTATACACCATCAATGGGAAAGTGAATTCATACAGGGCTGGCAGATACGCTTTGTTCCCCATATAGCAGAAAAGGCTTTGTCCATACAGGATGTCCAGGAAATGAAACTTGAATACTTAACACAGAAATGTGCATATCAGGATGCAAGATTTGCACATTAGATAATCTCCATGCTTCTTCAATGCAACTGGTGAATTAGAGCTGCCATAGAACACCATAGACCCTAGGAAGGAAAACCTGAGTGCAGTGAGGATGGAGCAATGCACAGATCACTGTAGATTTCCATAACAGGAAAAAACAAAAACAGCAACAACAACAAACCTCATTGTTTTTTACAGTGAGTCTGGATTGCATACAGACCAGAGATCTGAGAAAATATGCTGTTCATGAGTGGCTTCCAGAGATGGCTGCCAATCTTTAAAAATAATAATACTATGGGATATACTTACCTGGCAGGGGAGATACCATGATCATGAAGGTGGTTTAACCAGAATGAGGTTTATCCATTGCCCTCCGGATGTGCTGACCCCTGCCCCAAATGCGGGAAACTCAACTGCATAATTTGTGGTAGTGGGGGACTGCGTTCTTGCTCTCCCTGGGGAAAAAAAGGGCTAAAAGCAAGCCAATAGATGAGTAACTGTTGAAAAGAGTAGTCAGATGTGCTCCAGCACACAGATTTAAATTCCTGGTCCTTTCCCTGTTAGGATTTCACTCTGAATTTCCAGGACTGTTTCTAATAAGCTCACTTTCAAAAAACTACACACTGATGAAGTCATGTATTTTTAAGGAACCAGACATAGATACTGAACATGAAACCCAGGCAACCTATCTTAACATCTATCTGAACTTTTAACAGATTTCAACTAATCCTGGTGCCTAATAATGAAATTATCTGATGAAAACAACATGACTTGACAGGAAGGCTTTATTATAGCCAACAGTTAGTACAAACGTATAGTCCATCATGGAGAGGAAGTCAGGGATCCTAGATTTGCTATTTTTATGCTGAGTTTTGGTCCATGCTTTGTGATGGTCATTTGTTTATGTGTCTCATTTCCCCCTTTTATGTTGGAAGGATAAAATTTGTTTTTCATTTTCTAGGTGCTAATGAGTAAGAGATTGCCTTGAATTTCAAACTTTTAAAGGGTGTCAGAATTCTTAAAGACTGAAAGAACTTTTAAAATTGAATCAAGTATATTTTTGCATTATAAGATGGCTATGGAATTATACAGACAAGGAATGGAAAGCTATAACTTACAAGGCTCATGTTTGAGAGCAATTGACAAACAAAGGGCTGATTGTCAATGCTTTAGTGTCATTTAGAAAAGGAGCCTGTGGGTGTTCCTGTGAGACATTTTTTTTTTTAAATTAGGTTATTTCAAGCACCAAGAAGATCTCCTCTGAATGTGGGCAGCACCATTCCATGGGCTGGATCCCTGGACTGTGTAAGAAAAGAGATGGGAGCTAGGGAATACAGTCATTGTTCTCTGCCCGCTGGCTGTGGACATCATCTGACCAGCCTCCTTAGGCTGCCAGTGCCATGCTCCCCTGCTGCCATGGACTGTACCTTTGCATGGTGAGCCAAAGTAAATGGCTCCTTTCTTCACTTGCTCTCATAAGGGTCCAGGAAAGGAACAGAGCAGCTAAGAATAACACTTGCTCCTCTTCCCTGATGTTTTACAGCTTATCTTCTACCCATTAAAAATTTTGCCATTATTTCTAAAGTTGATTTGTGGGCATGAGTTCTTTGCAGGATTCCTGTGCATTTGAAATATATTCATCTATATTTTGGTGAATTTTGCTGTTTTTATAACCCTATCTTGAGTAACTGCAATTTTGGTGAAGGTCAGTTCATCAGTATTTTGGTTCATGGAGATTGCCTTTTGTATCCCTTCATAAAATCTTTATGGTCTCCAAGGCTCTAAAGTACATTTGTTAGATATTTTATGAAGGGATTATTGTTATGCATTTAGATTTATTAGCTATATATACAATATTTTGGAGCATCCTATGAGTAGAGATTAAGATTCATTTGTGGACTTGTGCACAGTAATCATCTTAGCATCCTTTGCTAAAAAGAAACTCTTCACTCCCCTGCATTCTATGGGCACTTTGTTTTGAATAAGATAAGGACACAGGTCTGGGAGTAGTGGTTCACACATTTAATCCCACTATTCAGGAGGCAGAGACAAGCAGGTCTCTGTGAGTTTAAGGTTACCCTGGTCTTCACAGTGAGTCCCAGGCCAGCCATGGCTACCTAGTGAGAACTTGTCTGAAAAACAAAACCAACCAACGAAACAACCAAAAATGAGAATATACAGCATGTGGTCTACACTTGTCCTCCTTCCTACTGGATTACTAGTCATGCTACAAACACATGGTTTCAATGATAGCATACTTAAAGTAATTTTAAACCTTGATTTTTAGTAGTAAAATTCTCCAAATGTTCTTATTAAAAAATCTTTATGAGTGGGTTTTTTTTTTTCATTTTGACTGAAATTTAAGCTCATCAATTACTGTGAAAACTTTCTGGAACTCACTTTCAGTCTTCCAAGATTTGGATCTGTATATGTTTTCACTTAATGCTTTAGTATCTGTGAATCAAGCTTTATCCTTTTCTGGGTAGAGATTTTTGTATCTTTGATTAAATACTAAAAATCTAGCACTTGATACCCTGGTGGATGTGGTAGTACACATCTGGAATCCTAGTATCAGTGTGGCTAAGGTGGGAAGGTTATGAGTTTAGATCAGCTTGGGCTATATCATGGGAACCTGTCTCAAAAACAACTAGTTATCACTAACTGTCTGCTCCCTGCCCAGGGAGGGGATGGGGAGTTGCAGAGAAGAAAAATGACCAGATGTGTTGGGAGGGGGAAGAGACCTTGAATAAGGATATACAGGGATGGAAAAAAAAATTCAGAGGGAAAGCTGAACACAAAGAAAATATATGTGTAGCAATCTTATTTGTATTTCCACCCTTGATAAGCCATGCTTATGAT